>PVJL010004356.1:0-131728 GCA_004026885.1 Lyroderma lyra
GGTGTGTCACGTGACTAATTTAGTCTCTCTCCCTCCCTCTTTCCCGCCCCCTAGTGTGGTTGAGGCGCGGAAGTTATCATTTCTTTCCTATGACTGGCCAGCGAGATTAGATTGACACGGGAGGTGGTTGAGTGGGGCGGGGACGCTCTTAAAGAGACTGAGAAGGCAAGATCAGGTATGGAAGCGACTTTGTGAAAGAAAACTGCGGCTGTCTGAGCTCACGTGTTTGGCTCCTCTACCCGTGCGGGTCCCCACACGGACAAGTCCTTCCGGCCCCTCAAACGCCCACTCTTAAAAATCACTGCCTTTGACTCCCACAGCACCCTCTTAACACTTGACACTTTGCACCCCCTTCTTCTGGCGTTGTTTGCAAAAGTGCCGTGTCTCCCCTACTAGACAGTGGCTCCCTGAGAGAGTCGGAGTCAAGTGATTCAGTTCTGACTGTCCAGCTGTGCCTGGCACTAAACACTGGGTTTGAAATCAGGCTGACCTGAGTTGGAATCACTTCCGCTCTCCGGAGTTTACTCAGTTTTCTCTGCAAAAATGGGGATGGAATTCCTGCCTTTCCAGAGTCAGAGGGCTTTGATGGCGCTCGGAAGAAAACTGTGGCTTTTATAACTGCAAAGGGCTGGGCACGTATAAGTTTTTTAAATATAATTATTAGTAAGGTCACATTCATTCATTCATTCAATAACTAATATTTCTGTGTGCCAGGTTTTGGCTGGGCATAGGAGCATAGTGTTGGAGAAGATACATGTAATTAGGATACTTAAATACAACCTTGTGTAATACTGCTCTAGTCGGGGAAACTCAAGAATGAGGGCACCAAGGGGACACTTGGGCTCCCACGGGGAGGTGAGAGACTCCTGAAAGAAAGGGACATCCAAACGGAGACTGGAAGAATGAGTAGGAATTAGCTGCACAGAGGAGAGGAAGGAGTTCCAGCAACAGCGTCAGCTGTGACCCAGAAGCAAGAGAGAACCCAGCTGCTTTGATTCAAGGTGGCAGAGAGAGGGGAGAGTGGCAGCTGATGAGCCAAGGAAGAGGGAGTCAGAGCAAAGGAGAGCAGCCTCCATCACTGGACTGCCTGTGTTCTGACCTAATCTGCCACTTCCTCCCCTGTGACTTTGGGCAAATCACTTAATTTCTCTAAACCTCAGTTTCATCACCCCTCAAATGAAGAGGATGATAGTTTCTGAGCTGTTATGAACATCTTGGGTAATTATTCCCTTAGAAGGTCTCAGTGCTGGGCCTGGTATGGGCCCAGGACATTTTGGTCATTGCTATTAGAAAAACTGCGATTGTCAAGTGGAAAGTTAGATAAATAGGTGAAACATTAGACTTTGGTCAGCTATAAGATCGGCAATTACTAGCACCTACTGTCTCGCCCTGTCTTTTACTCTGGTCTGTTTTTCTTCCCAGGACTTGTTATCTGACATGTTATGTATTTGTTTGCCCAAGAGGAGAAAGGCCTTCTTTTGTTCACTGCTGCATCCCTGGTGCCTAGACCAGTACCTGGCACGTAATATGTACTGACAAACCTTTCTCCTTGACCAACCCTGAGTCAGCTCCTCTGAGCCCGCTACTCAACTATGCTTGACCTTGGGCTTCCACCTCCACTTAGAATCCAGCTTTAACAAGAATCCTAAGAAAAAGGAAAAAAAAAAGACCAAAATAAAAGAAAAAAGAATCCTGCTGAGTCAGTTTAGCAAAAATCATTCACCCTTGGTATCTGATCAACCTCCATATTGGCTCACATGCTTCATTCTCCACCCTGGTCTGCCTTCAGCAAGAATCCTGCTAGCCTTGATGTTTCCTCATAGTCATGTTTCCATCCACTGCCTCCATCCATCCTGCTCCTTGGCTACAAATCTCCACTTGTCCTTACTCTGTTTGGAGTTGAGCCTGATCCCTCTCCCCTACTGCAAAACCCATGCTGCACTAGTCTCTCTTGAATAAAATCTTCTTTGCCATCTTTACAAGTATTATAAATATCTTTTTTTAACAGTGCTCAATGTGAGTTACTGAATGAATGAACATGTAACTATATTGATATGCATATGCCTGTTGAAAGATGACATGGCTGGATGCTAGCTACATGAATGATAAGGTCAGCTATAAACAGACACTGGTACATGAGTCGATGATCAATACGGACAAATAGAAGCACAGGGTTAGCACATAGAAATATAAAAAGAAACACAGAGATGATGAACTGCAGTTTTGCTAGTGAAATGAAAGTCCATGATGGCTCCATATATGTAATAATTCAGATCAATTGTTCTGAACCTGGAGTGCACATCTAAATCACCTGGAAGCTTTTCAAAACTCCACCTGCCTGAGTTCCATCTACACTGAAAGAACCAGGGCTGGGAGTGGGACCAGGGTCTGGGTTATGAACAAACCCCCAGGTGACTTGAGGCTCACCCTGCACAGACAGGCTGGGGTAGGTGATGGGGAACTGGGGAAAGTATAGGGAGATAAACAAAGCCAGGCACACAGGGGACAAAACCAGGGAGGAGAGGGCACCAGTTCAGGAACACACCTTTCTACTAGGTGAAAAGATAAAATTGAGAGGTCAGGGGCAAGAAGAGGTGATATTAATAATAGGCCTCCTTCCGCGCCCCACGGGGGGCGGAGAATGTACGTGGCAGCCTGTCTGGGGCTGTGAAAAGCTGGGTTCAAGGTCAGCACACGTCCGTTCTCCGAGGGTAGCCCGTCCCTCCACCTGGGCTGAACATAAGTCTCCCCTCCTTTCTTCTTCCCTTCCTCCTGTAACCCCCCCCCCCCCTCTGCACACCTTCCCCCAACTTTGGGGAACCAGTGGGCTTCCGGGAAACAAGCAACCCAACTGTTCCCCAGTGATGTTAGAACTAAAGTCCCCAGCCGGCCTGTCACCTAGCTCAATTGTCGTTGGTGTCACCAGGGTCTGGGGCAGAAGAGGAGCGGTGCTGGAGAGGTCAAGGTGGTGGAGGTGGGCGGCGCAGAGAGACCCAGGGCAAAAGAGGCCGAGAAATAGGGAGACAGAGGGCCTAGCAGACGAGTGGAGTGCGAATGGACAAAGGGAGATAGAAGCATAAATGGGTGATGAGCCTAGAGACCGGGCAGAGAGAGAGGGCGGGCCAGGAGGTAGGCGGAAGCCGCGTGGGACAGCAGCGAGCCGTACGGAGCCCGACCACTCCGCCCAGTTCCGCCCCGCCCCACTCCGAGGCTCCACCCACGCCCGCCGCCCCCGCCCTGCGCGCTCCGGCTAGCTCGGCGGCGGCTGCGGTGGTGGTGGTGGCAGGCCGGAGGGTGTGCTGAGGGCGGGCGCACCGGCAGCAGGTGGGCGGGGTACGAGGCAGCGGCGGCGGGCGAGAGGTGCCAGGCTTCCCTGGGGCCGGGCGCGGCCGGCCGTGCGTCGCGCCATGGACTTCAACATGAAGAAGCTGGCGTCGGACGCGGGCATCTTCTTCACCCGGGCGGTGCAGGTGAGGCTTTGCGCCCTGGGCCCAGCGCGGCCGGCTCCCGGGGCCCGGATGTGGGACGGGCCGGAGCACTCCTGCAGCAGAGTCCAGGGTGCCCAGCAGAACCCCTTTCAGGCCGTCGCTCCATTCCCCGCTTCGTGGCGGACACCCCTACATCCCCTACTCCTGTGCTGCCCAGGAGAAAGAGACCTAGGCGGCCGGCCAAGCCGCACCCTCGGCGTGGCCCGAGGCTGGGGACCGAGCCGGGCCTCGGCCCTGTTGCCTGCGAGGGAGCTATTGGTGTCCACCATTTTGACCCGCCGCGTTACTCCTCTGCTCTGGCGCCCGCCCAGGGACCCGGTGGGGACTCTGCTGAGGAGGGGAGAGGGCACCAAGCGGTGCCTGCCTCCCTGCCCTTGTCCAGCGGTGACTGGCTCCCAACAGGCCTTTGGAGGCGCGAGTCCCAGGCGCGGGGACTCGTGCCTCCACCACGACCTCTTCTCTGAGCCTCAGTCTCCGCACCTGTGCGGTGGGCTGGTGGTACCGTGATGCCCACACGTCCCTTTCACACGCTTGGCTAGTCCGTCCGGAAGCTGGGAGCGCTGCGCTGGTTTCCTTTCTGCTCCCTGGGACGCCTGTTTCCTCTTACTTCCCCAGGCCTGGGGGATGGGGAGAGGGCTGGGGTCTGGCTAGGTGCCCCTCCTTGGGAAGTTGTCCAGGCCAGTGATGCTGGGATTGAAGTAAGTCCTATCCACTTGGAGGCAGAGAGAGAAACCGAGGCAGCTCAATGTAATGGTGAGGACCTAGCGTTAGCTATGGGCGTGGATGCTCCCTCTTGTGACCATGGAGGAGGCCCTTCCCCTCTCTGGGCCTCAGTTTCTCAATCTGAAAAATGGGATTAGCAGTCTGTTTCTCCCAGGACGGCTGTGTGGGTTCTGTGGCACTGGGCTCACTAAAGGCAAGCTCACTTTTAGAGTTAATGTGGTGGATATTACACTCATGCAGCATGTGACCTTGTGCAAGTCACTTCTCTGGGAGCTTCCATGTCCCCTGTCAGTCCCCTTGGGGCATCCAGTAGCAGTGCTCTGGGAACAGGTCCTGTGTTTCTCTTTGCGTGTTGTTCCTTCTCTGGAGGAGCCCAGCCCCAGACTGTCTCTTGGAAGCCCATGTGGCCGTGTTTACTAGAAAGCACAGTGGTGTCCCATTGAGGATTTTACTGCTCTGTGTTCCCAGCCCTAGTGGGGATGCCAGGACCTAGGACCCCCTGGGACAGCCCTAGTCCATCTGGAAGGTGGGGAATCCTCTCCAGCGTTGGTATGGCAACTGTGTTATCTCACATCTGGGAAGAACTTGATCTGGTTTCCTGCTCCTGTCAGCCCGGCACCTGACCTGGCCAGGGCCAGCAGAGCCTGGGCATGGGAACCCTTGGGCCCTGCGGCCTTGCTTTGCCCAGTGGAGGCTGGCCCACTGGGTCACCCATACTAAAGTGGGAGCCAGCGCCCAGGCCCCAGCCTCTAGAGTGGAGGAGGGAGCCGGGAGCTTATAAATAGAGGCTTTCTCTGGCTGTGCACGCCCACCCCCCTGCTGCTGCCATCTTGCAGGGAGCAGGCTCAGACTGCAGGCATTGGTCTCTGAAGCACTGGGCCCTTCCCCTGGGCAAGAATGGGGCAGGGTGGCAGGCCAGAGGAGAGGCACCTGAAATGTGAACTGAGTAGGAGAGGACACTCCAGGGACCTGCCCAAGGCCCGTCTGCCCTGGGCTAGAAGTCAGAGTGGAGGCATGGGAGGGGTGTTCCAGCATCAACTTGTGGGCAGCGCCTCTGTGTAGGTCCCAGGACATGCTGGGTAAGCGCTCAGACCCTCCGAGTACCAAGGATACCTCTCAGAGCTTCACCCTACTCCCTTCTGGGAGGGAACTAGACCTGGGCCATGGGGGACGAATGTGGAAGGAAGGACCCCTTTTGCATGACTGATCCTGGGATGGCTTTCCAGTCCCTGAACTTTGCCTTGAAAGTCAAGAGGGGAGTTCCCTGGTGGTGTAGTGGCTTAAGGCTTCGGTGCTGGCGCTGTCAGCACTGCGACCTGGGTTCGTTTCTCAGCCAGGGAACTACCCACATACCAAAAATAAAAACAAAAACAAACAAACAAAAAACTCAGTCGTGGTTTGTGAAGTTGGTCCAGGAAACAGCCAGGTAAGGGCACTGAGGCAGAAAACCTAAGGTATATCTGGGTAAGATGCCAGTGCAGGTGGCAGTGAGCAGTAGAAGTGATACTAATACTATCAGTAGCAACTGCAGTAATAGTAGTAATAGTGGTAGAAGTAATAACAATTAAAGCCAGGAAGCTGATGGCATAGTCATCATCTGAGCCAGGCAGACAATACTGGACATGGGGTGGATGCTCAAGGGGTTGGTAAAGCCTGGTAGGACTTTGACCCTGGGTGGGTGCAGGGTGTGAATGATGCCTGGACCCTCCCTGGGGTGGGCTGCCATTTCCCTTGGTAAGTCGGGGAGATGCAGAGATGCATGTCACTTAAACTGGGATGACTGGTATCATTGCAGTAAGGAGGTCCTAGGTAGCTCCTGAGAGCCAGGGAGGGACCTGAAGGAGGTCTTTTATTGGTGATGATGATACCAGCTGGCATTCATCAGACCTATACTGTGTGCTAAGCACCTTCCAAATATTCTGTCAGATAGGTCCTGTTATCCCCATTCTCCAGGTGGGAGATTGAGGACCAGAGAGGTGACTGCCTCTGTGCACCTTGGTTTTTCTCATCTGGAAAAATGAGGCTAATGCCACAGCCTCAAAGGGCTGGTCGAGGTGAGGCCTGCTTAGGAGCTGGCTCTGGGAGGCCTCAGTTTGGGGAAGGTGAGAAGGATGAGGAGTGGGGAGAGGTCAGGGAAGCCAGAAGCAGCTGGTCCCAAGTGGGGAGCTGCAGGCCATGACCCTGGCCAGCCTAGCCCTGCAGGGAGAAACCTAAGCCCTGTTGCATTATTGATGGCTGCCCAGCAGTGTGACCAGCAGCATGACTATCAGTGGCTGCCTCCTGCTCCCTGCAGCTGGAGCTGCCCTAGGTCTCCGGATAATTCATCGCTGCCACACAGTCTGTCTGAGAAGGGCCTCCAGACCCCCAGCCCACAGTGGCCCTGACTCCAGCACTGTCTGCCCCTTGCTCAGCCTCAGTGGCATCATCTGTGTAATGGGAAACCTGACTCGACTTACTTTGGAGGGCTGTTGGAGTTATGGACGGGTCATCAGTGTAAAGCCCTTAGCGTAGGGTTAGGCCACGGAGACGGTCAGCAGTATCTGTTGTTATTACTGATCCTGTTCCTGCAGTGCTCACCCTTTTGCTGTTTGGCTATGACCTTGTGCAGGCTGTTTCCTCTGGCTGGAGGAGGTCTTGGCATTCCTGTTTGGAAGATGGGGACATTTGTCCTTTTAGATCAGAGGGGCCAAGACTTGGGCTGGTTTCTGATTGTACCTAGGTGGCCCACATAGCTTCTGTCAGCTCTAATGGGGAACCCATGTGACATCCTGGTCCCTGCCTGTACTTGGGGTGGGGCTTCCAAGCTTTCTGGGCCCTGGGTATGCTCAGAGTTGGCTCTGATAGCTGGCAGTGTTCCCTGTCCACCACACCGGGCGATGAGAGGCCAGCCATGTGGTCTTCCCCCCACACTCCGTCCTTCCCGGCTGTCTCTCCTCCCGTAGCTCTAATAGCAGTAACACCTTACACTGATCACCGACTCCCTGCCAGAACTTGGCCTCCGTGTCTTACCCACATCTTTCTTTTGTTTTTTTTTTTTTTTGTTTGTTTTTTTGCTTTTTGGTATGTGGGTAGCTCCCTGACCGGGAATCAAACCCAGGCTGCAGCACTGACAGCGCCAGCGCCAAAGCCTTAAGCCACTACACCATCAGGGTACTCCCTCCCACATCTTTCTTATTCCCTCCTTACAACCTATGAAGGGGGTGCTATTACTTACTATCCTCATGTTTCAGCTCAGGAAATTAATGCTTAAAAAGGCAAAGCCACTTGCCCAAGGTCACACAGCTCATCAGTAGCAGAACTGAGACTTGAATCAGGAACCACTCACTCCCCTGGCACCCCCCCGCCCAGGGCCGCCCAGGGCCTCCCAGCCCCGCGCTGAGCCTCCTGACAGCCCCATACCTTGCTTTGTGACCCCTTTGTTCCCTGAGCCCTTTCTACAAAGCACTTTCCTTCAGAGTCACACTCAGGGGACCCTTCGCAGGAGCTCCTTACCCCTCTAAGTTGCACACCAGATTTTGTACAAATGCGCTTTTTTGCAGGGGAAGGGGTCTGTAGCTTTCATTGGATTTCCAAAAGAAGCCATGATCCCCAAACTCTGGTCTGACAACCTCATTTCACAGAGGGGCAAACTGAGGCCCAGAGCAGGGTCCAGACTTGATCAGGGTTGCAGAGCAAGTTGGGGGCAGAGCAAGTTTCTTGACCGTTTGGGCCTGGGTTCCAGCTGTGGGGGAGGGTGGGACAGGGGCAGTCCTCGCTTCTTCCCTCTGAGTCCTCCTCATACAGTTCACAGAAGAGAAATTCGGCCAGGCCGAGAAGACCGAGCTCGATGCCCACTTTGAGAACCTTCTGGCCCGGGCAGACAGCACCAAGAACTGGACAGAGAAAATCCTGAGGCAGACAGAGGTGCTCCTGCAGCCCAACCCCAGTGAGTGGAGGGGCTGGTCCTGGGGCGGGGGCAGGAAGCTGGTTGCTGAGGTTCTTTATGGGGGAGATCTGGGTTAGACTTTTGGGACTTAAGTCTGCTTTGGGGGTCCCAGTTAAAGAAAACAGCAGAGTCACTGCTGGGCTCTAAGGCTCTCTGGGGCAGGGGAAATGCTGAGTTCTGCACAGAGGAGTTGAAGTAATAATGCTTGGAAACGGAAACACACGTAGCAGAAGAGGCAGGAGAGACAGCAGTCGACTCTGAGATGGGAGAAGACTTGCCCAGAGTCACCCCAGAGCATGGAGCCAGCAGAAGTGAACTTGTAGGAGAGCTTGTAAGAACAGAGGGGAACTTGGGGTGCAGATGCTGGTCTGCCTGTAAGTCCTCCATATACAAGGCCAGTGTTGTTCACGTGTGTTACGTTCTGTAAAGCCATACTGTAAGGGGGAGGGGGGGCTTGACTTTGGGCCCATCACCCCCAGCTGTGGGACCTGGGGCAGGCTTTTCATGCCTCTGAACCACAGCCTCCTCCTTTCTAGAATGAGGGGTTCTTCAGGGCCGAGGGCCAGTCTCACAGGATTGAAGTGGGCATCCTCAAGAGAGTATTCTGGAAGCCACCAGGCTCGGTGATGCTGTGGGCAGGCCCTGGTCTGGTGTGTTTCTGTCATTCTGGCTTTCATCCTTGGCTCGGACCAAAGAGCCTTGTGACTTGACTTCTGTCTCCCCACAGGTGCCCGAGTGGAGGAGTTCCTGTATGAGAAGCTGGACAGGAAGGTGCCCTCACGGGTCACCAATGGGGAGCTGCTGGCTCAGTACATGGCAGAGGCGGCCAGCGAGCTGGGGCCCACCACTCCCTACGGTGAGCCAGGCCCCACTGCCAGGTGGGGTCAAGGTGTCTCGCTCTATGACTTTCCTCCCTACCCCTCCTCCTTCCTTTGTCTTTTTACCTACATGTATAACAACTGAATTCATTCTATTAATAATTGTAAAAACCTCAAACAGTGGAGATGAAAATAAGTGTCAAAAAAAAAAAAAGAGGAGCTCTCTGTTACCCAGTTGTGGTTTGGGTGCATCTTTTTTGGGGGGAGGGGGTGCTTCCCTCGCTGGGAATCAAACACAGGCTGCCGCGTTGAGAGCGCCGAAGCCTAGCCACTGCACCACCAGGGAACCCCTGGGTGCATCTTTTAGTGGGATCATGGTGTGTGTCTGTTCTGTAACTTGGTTTTTATTTTTTTTTTTTTTTTTTTTTTTTTTTTTTTTTTTTTTTTTTTTTTTTTTTTTTTTTTTTTTTTTTTTTTTTTTTTGCTTTTTGGTATGTGGGTACCTCCCTGACTGGGAATCGAACCCAGGCCGCAGTGCTGACAGCGCCAATGCCGGAGCCCTAAGCCACTATACCATCAGGGAACTCCCTGTAACTTGGTTTTTAAACTTGGCGTCGCGTGGCCGGTATCTGCTCATGGGAGCACTTGCAGAGCTACCGCCATCTTTATTTTTTTAATTTTTAAAAAGTTTTAAGGTATTGATATGCCATATAAGATGCAACAATTTTAAGTGTGTGACTCAATGATTTTTAGTGGATTTAGAGTTGTACAAACATCCTCCCCAGTCCAATTTAGAGAGCATTTCTATCACCTGCAAAAAATCCCTTGTGTATACCTATAGTCAGTGTGCACTCCCACCCCCAGCCAACCTCTGATGTGCTTTGTAGTTCTGTAAGTTTGCCTGGGCTGAATATTTCATATAAATGGAATCATGTAATGTATATATTTGTTTGTTTGTTTGTATCCGGCTTCTTTCACGTAGCATGTCTTTGAGGTTCTCTCCTATTGTAGCATGTTTTAGGATTTTGTTCCTTTTTATTGCTGAATAGTATTTCATTGTATGGGTATACCACATTTCCTTTATCCATTCACCGTCCGATAGGCCTTTGGGTTGTTTCCCTACAAACATTTCATACAAGCTTTTGTTAGGACATATGTTTTCTCTTTTCCTGGGTGTAGTATACCCAGGATTGCTAGGTCATATGGTTAAGTTTAACTTTTTAAGAAATCACTAAACTCTTCCCAAGTGGCTGATTTTACATTCCCACCAACAGGGTGGTGTCCCATAGGTCCCTGAAGGTCTGTCATTTTTCTTGCTGTTCTTCAGATTAGATAATCTCTTTTGATCTTTCTTCAGAGTTGCTGACTTTTTCCTCCTGCCAGCTCAAACTGCTGTTGAGCCCTTCTAGTGAATTTGCTGTTAGAGTCATTGTACGTTTCAACACCAGAACTTCCATTTCTTTTATATAATTTTTATCTCTTTATTGATATTCTTTATTTGATGAGTCACTTGTCATGTTTTCTGTTAATTCTTTAAATATGATTTGTTAGTTTTAAAAATAATGTATTTGTGATAGCCACTCGAAGTCTTTGTTCACCAAGTCTAACATCTGGGTCTCCTTGGAGACCATGTCTCTTGGTTACGTTTTTTTCCTGTGTATTGACCATACTTACCTATTTCTTTGCATGTTTCGTAATACTTTGTTGAATCTGGACGTGTTAGATGATGTTTCAACTTTGGATTCTGATCCCCCTGGGGGTTGTTACTGCTGTTTGTCCGGAAGACTTGCCTGAACTCACTGTCTAGAATCTGTATACCCCGCACGCACTATGCAGCTGCTGATGTCCTTGCCCTTTTTTTTTTCCTTTTAATTATTCTTTTTATTTTTAAGCCTAGCTTCCTAGGGGTTGCTCCTAGGCCAGCCTATGTTGGTGGAGAGCCAGTGATTGGTCAGAGGTTGTGCCTAATAGCAAACCATTAAGCTATATTGATGCGTTTGTGAGTGGGCTGGGGAAGACATTCAGAGCTGTTTACAAGTCTGCCCAGCATTCGCTCTGTGAGTGTGCATAGCGTCCTATTCAGCCAAAGCCTGGCCACTCCACCACCAGGGAACCCCCTGGAAGTCTCAAGGCCCACTGTGACTGTCTTGTTTCCCAGATCTCCTGTGAAATTCCTGGTGGGTCTGTTGCTTGTGCCAACCAGCATTCCAACTTCCAGTTACCCGTGATGTCAGCCTTTCTCAGTTACTTGCCATTGGGATCAATATTCTTTCAGTAGTGTCTCTGGGTTTTCCTGCGCTCCAGCCCAAATCAAGTCAGGCCCCTCCAGCAGCAGAGTTACGCTGTCTCTGGTAGAACTGCAGCATCACAGAGCCTGAGGAGGTGGGAGCACCCCCAGGCTAAAATGCTGTAGGCACCCATTGTTCCTACTAAGGTCCAGTAGTTTTAAAATAAATGCTTCCCTATTTGTTGCTTGCCTTTCTGTCAGTTTTCAGTCCAGAAAGGGTTGTTTTGACAACTCTTGTTTTATTATGGCTTTTTGGGGAGAGGTTTTGTTGTGCTCCTTTGTCTATTATTCCAAATTCTTACCCCCTCTGCCAGTCTTTTTAATGGCAGTGTAATGTTCCATGTTTTGAATGCCCCACTATCTATTTGTCAGTCCCCAAGCGATGGATGTGTAGATCGCTTCCAGTTTTCCAGGCCAGCCATCCTGCACTTAGCATCCTTGCACTTACCTCTTCAGCATGTCTTTTTCTGAGCTGCCCCCTGCTTCCTGGGGTCAGAGCAGCCGGACTCTCCTGCTCACCTTCGACTCTTTTCTCAGGGAAGACCCTGATCAAGGTGGCAGAAGCTGAGAAGCGTCTGGGAGCCGCAGAGCGGGATTTTATCCACACGGCCTCCATCAACTTCCTCACGCCCCTGCGCAACTTCCTGGAAGGGGACTGGAAGACCATCTCGGTGAGGGACCTGGGACCACTCTGCTTTCTCATAACCATGGCAGCCTTCTCAGAGCTGCTGAGCAAGGCTGTTCTCCCATGCTAAGAACCCAGCTTTCCTCGGGCCTCCCCAGACATG
Source organism: Lyroderma lyra (assembly GCA_004026885.1). Lineage (NCBI taxonomy): Eukaryota > Metazoa > Chordata > Mammalia > Chiroptera > Megadermatidae > Lyroderma > Lyroderma lyra. Next base: position 12,030 of record PVJL010004356.1, read on the forward strand.
GCTTTCATGGACAGAGCAGCCTAGAATGGATGACCTTCCTTGTCTGGGCCTCAGTTTCCCTGTGTTGACCAGACGGCTCCATAGGCCAGTGCCGTCATGGCCTAGGGTCTCCCAGGGCTGCCCAGGGCTTCATTGTTTCCTGTTCCCTACCCACAGAAGGAGAGGCGGCTCCTCCAAAACCGGCGTCTGGACCTGGATGCCTGTAAAGCACGACTGAAGAAGGCCAAGGCCGCAGAGGCCAAAGCCACGGTAGGTGTCCCTGCTGGCCTCCCGTCCCCTGGCTCTCGTTAGAGCCGAGTGGGGAAAGTGAAGGGCCTTGGTGTTTGGCATGACCTCTGTCCCCTGTCCTTGCCTGGAGAGGCCTGGCTGGGGGCGCTGGGCTGGGCTGGCCGCTTCTGCCTCCGCCCCCCAGGAATTCTGGCAGCCCAGGGCTCTGGGTCCCAAGGCAGACATTTATGGGGTGGGCTGATCAGCAGTGCCCCGACCTGGGCTCAGAGCACCCCACAGCCTCCCCAGACAGGCACAGGTGGAGTTTCTCGCATGCACCTGCCCTCCCTCCGTGGATGCTCGGCTCTGTTCCCGGCTCTGCCCGGGCATGGCTCCCCTTACTAACTCCCACACCCACTGCTCCAGCGCTGGTCCCAGTGCACCCTTGCTCAGGTTCCCCTGCGATGGTATGGAGACCCCCAGAGCTGGACCGCCAGCTTGTTCAAGAGCATGTCTGAGGGGTCCATTCAGGCAGCCCCCCGAGACTGGATAGGGCCCGGGCCGTCTCAGCTGCCCCTTCACTCTTGGCTCACTGAGGCCTGTTCAGCCTGGATGGGGCACAGTGTGGGACGATCTGAGAGGGCTAGGCCAGGGCTGGGAGAGCTGGGCCCAAGGCCGAGCTCACTACTGGCAGGCCAGGCTGCTCGGGGGTATTGGGGCCCAAAGGCCACCTCACACCCTGGAGAGCGACTCCCTAGGTCATGCCAGGAACACCTGGGCTCTTGGCCAGGAACACCTGGGCTCTTGGCCAAGAAAGGCCAGGTCCAACCCAGACTCCCAGCTGCTCATGAGAGTTCTGGCCCCAAACCCTCCACATTCCCGCCTCTCACAGGGTGGCTGCGTGGGGCTGTGGAGCCTGGGGCTGTCCCATCCCTGGCAAGAGCCATAGGTGGGGGCTCAGCTCATCTAGGTGGGGGGTTCCGGATTGGAGTCAGGGGCTCAGCCACTGGAGTCTTGTTTGGGTTGGGTTCAGATGACCCCTGGCTACTGGGATGACCCTTCTGAGTCACCTGGACAGGATGATCTCCCTGTCACTTAGGGCTGGACAATCCCTCTGCAATAACTTGCCCAGAACAATCTTTTGGTCCATCAGCCAGGCCAGGGGAGCCCGTCAGTCATCCGAGTGGCACAACCTCTTCCCCTGGCAGTTGGCTCAGACAGCCTCAAGCCTTCGGGTTAGGGCAGGGCAGCCTCTCTGAGCCAGGCCCTGGGCAGCCAGGGTGCAGGTTCCCGGAGGACGCAGGCACAGCAGTGGGCACCCTTATCCCCACCCCTCGGAACTCACGCACACGCACACCCGTGTCAGGACACCTTCCCGCGGGCGGGCCGTGTATGTCCGTCTGCCCATCCGCCTAGTGCCCCCTCCTGCCGGGGCCTGCGCTGTGGCCTCACTAACTCTTTGTTTTTGTTCCTTTCCGTTCTGCTTTGGGTAACTTGGCTCAGTGTGAGGGAGATGTGAGTATACCTGTCCCACGTGCTGTGCTGCTTCTGGTTTGCCCCTCTGGCCTGGGGCCTGCACGGCCATGACCGGCCCCGGGCCCCGTCCTCAGGCCGTTTTGCAAGCAGCTGGTCTCCCCAACAGAGCCCCCACTATGGGCAGCCTCTGTTTTGGGAGGATGCCAGGCATTGGAGCCTGTGAGTCAGCTTTTTGCAAATGTTGAAAGCCTGTCACTCTGTCTATCCATGTATCCATCGTCCGCCTTTGCTGTGGGGGAGGGGCCTGGTCCTTGCTGCAGGACTGAGAGGTGTGGTGTGCAGAGATTCTGGGATGGAGACAGCTGCGGGGGGCGGGGGTGTTTGTTTGGAAGACTGGGTCTAACCGGAGCAGAGTGAGACTGGGATCCAGGGAGGAGGTGCCATGACCCCTGGGCCAGGGGCTGGGTCCAGTCTGTGACTTGCCCAGAGGCAAAATGTATGACAGCAGCTGCAGGCTCTCTCCTTGTCACATCTGCTCCCTTGGCCTCCCCAAGTGGACGCCCCGGGTCTCTAAACCTGCCTCCTCTCTAGGTACTGGGTGTGGGGAGAAGGGGGTCCGTGATGTATTTGTATATAGCCACCTCTCCCTGGGGCCAGGGGTTCCTAGCATCACCCTGTGGGAGACTCTGGCGTGGCCACTGGCCTCAGCCCAGCCCTGGCCCAGCGTGACCCCCTCCCCCCACGAACTCTGTTCCCGCCAGACGGTGCCTGACTTTCAGGAGACTAGACCTCGTAATTACATTCTGTCGGCCAGCGCCTCCGCGGTAAGCGCCCCCACCCCACCACCCCCCTGGCCTCCCCCACTCCTCCCACGCCACAGCAAACGGGGGCCACAGGGGAAGGCAGGACTTGTCCCAAGAGGCTCCATCGGCTTGCCTATCCCGTGCCCTGTGACCATGTGGCTGGCCTTGCTTCTCTCCTCACAATGCTGAAGGTAGAGACTGGACCAGCTGCCCTGGACAGTGTGGTGAACTTAGGATGGCAGCTGTCCCATCTCCAGGGGACCTGAGAGCCTGCCCCCCACTCCCTATTCCACAACTCTGACCCCTCCCAAAGCAGGCACTACGCCCCAGCCCCATCACCATTCACCATCCATGATGCCAGGCCCTGTGCAACCCCGAGGAGAGAGGAGGCCTGGGCCTGGCCTGCTGCAGTTGGCAGACCCCTAAGGACAGGTGATAAGGATGGTGCTGTTCATCCAGCTGCCTTTGTAGCACCTCTGCTAGGTGTCATGGGCACGAGGAGGCCTTGAGATGAGCAGGGAGAGTGGGAGGGTGCTGAGCGGGAGGAGCAGCCTGTGCCCCTGCCAGGGGTTCAGGAACAGGGTGTGAGCCGGGAGGGTTGAAGCAGAGCGTGGGGGCGGGACGGGGCGGGACGGGGCGGGGCGGCGTCAGAAGCCTTGGAATTCTGTCTCAGTAGCATATTTTTTCCCTACAGCCTTATTGGGATATTTGCTATTTACTGTTTAGTATGGGAACTAGGCAGGTCACACCTATCCCATCATGCCTATCGCAACCACTGCTGTGCCTTTTCCTGCCTTTCCTGTGTCCTCCCACGTAGACCCTCTGGCTCTTCATCTCTGTCAGAAGCATGTTGCCACGTGTATTTGTGCAGCCACTCAGTGGCTGGGCCATCGTTCCTCGTGGGTGTCAACGACAGTTCAGCCCACCAGGCCCTTATTTCTGGGTACCCTCCATCTGCACACGTGGGGGTGGCTCCCGTGATACGATTGCCTAACCGGCACTGTGGCGGGACATCTCTGCCCAGAGGGCTGGCCTTGTTTTGCTTTCCGTATTTCACCTTATCGTCCTTTCTCATACTGGGCAGGAGACATGGGTTCCTAAGTCGTGGCAGGAGGAGAGGGTTCTTTCTTCTCTAGACTCTGGATCACACTTCCTGCCCCTCTTTCCTGGGCCACATGAAGGGAGAAACATCCTAGAGGGTGGAGACTTTTTCTTTTCGCCATTGAACCCCAGTTTGACTCAGGCATGAGGCTGCCTTTCTCTGCCAAAGGACAGAAAGGTTCAGTGACTAGCCCAGGGTCACACAGTCCTGTGTCCTGGCCCAGCAGGCTTAGCCAAGTGTCAGGGAGGGGTGAGGTACGCTCGGTCTCCTCAGGATCCCAATAGTGTCTAGGGGTTTGCACTATAGGAGAAACCCAAGCAGGACTTTCCAGCTGGCTGTCCCCCTCCCTGCATGCAGCATGTTGGAATGGACTGTGATGTCAGTGCCCCTCTCACACCAGGGCTCAGCCCAGCCTCAGCTCCTGGTTGGGTTGGGAAGGGTATCTGTGGGAAGAGGTTGGCGACTCAAGGAGCTGGGGCAGGGCCCGGGCTCTGGGGTTCAGCTTTCCTCCCCTGCCTCCTGTCCCCCGCTGACCGGTGCCCCCTCCCTCCCCTGCTGACCGGCCCTGTGTGGTCTCCGCAGCTCTGGAATGATGAGGTGGACAAGGTGAGTGAGGCTGGGGGGCTTGGAGAAGAGGCTTGAAGGGGATGGGAAGCGGGAGTCCAGACATAACAGTCCCAGGGCTCAGGTTGTTTCTAGTTCTGGGTCTGCCCCCTTCCCACCTGCTGGAGGTTGTCATTTCCCTTTTGTGGGGAGATCACCTCCACAGTGGACCCCACCCCTGGAGGCAACTTTGGGTTGGATTTTCCCCATGGATGGTGGTATCAGACAGGCAAATGAATGAGTATGAAAGCCCACCCTGAGGGTCTGTCTCTGTGACTGCTGCCATGGAACTGGCCCACAGGGGTCCAGGCAGGGCTGTGGCTCCTCCAGGGATCAGGGCTCCAGGCCTGAAGTCAGGGGTGGGAAGTGACGGCCACTCCTGGGTGGGCCTCAGGGTGCAGTGGGAGGGAAGCGGGGGGACAGGAGGCAATGTCACTCTCACACACTCTCACCCCACCCTTCCCAGTCTGAGCAGGAGCTTCGAGTGGCCCAGACAGAGTTTGACCGGCAAGCAGAGGTGACCCGTCTCCTGCTGGAAGGAATCAGTAGCACTCACGTGAGTCCTGTTCCTTTTTCTGTCCTGTTCCTCCACTGTCTTCTTGTCACTCCACATGTCCCCATTAAACTCGTCCATAATAAGGTGTGAATGAACCTGGGTCTCCAAAGCAGGTGGGGAAGGGCAGTGTTTGAGTTTGTGGTCTGAAAGGGGAGAATTTCGCCTGGAGGGAGCAAGTCCCCAAGGGTGGGAATCTCCTTCCCCAAGAAGCCACTGGCATGCTGGGCCCAGCTCCGAGGTGGAATGAACGCCCCTCACGACACCTCCCGCCCCGTCACCACTGTGCCGCTTCCCCGCAGGTGAACCACCTCCGCTGCCTCCACGAGTTCGTCGAGTCTCAGACGACTTACTACGCGCAGTGCTACCGCCACATGCTGGACCTACAGAAACAGCTGGGCAGGTGCCCACTGGGGTCCCCTGGCTCCCAGGCCCAATGAGCAGCCCCAACTCCCCTGGGCGAGAACCTTCTCCCCAGCACAGAAAGGCCCACAGCACACAGGGCGGGTGAGAGGGCCCTGAGACAGGCCCTGCTCGGAACCCTCTCTGTGTGACAGGGAGGTGGCTAGCCTTGGGGACCTCTGAGCAGTTCCTCAGGTGTGGGCTGGGAGGTGGCAGCGAGGGCCCAGAGCATCTCACTTTTCCCCTTGCTTCACTCTTCCCTTCATGCTGCCAGCTCCCAGGGAGCCATGTAAGTAACTGGGGTCCTTAGCCCTGTAGTGGGCCCACTGGTGTTCTGGGGCCCAAATGGGACTGGATACGGCACAGCTAAGATGTACCCCCGCTTTCCTCTGCAGATTTCCAGGTACCTTCGTGGGTACCACAGAGCCCGCCTCCCCACCCCTCAGCAGCACCTCACCCACCACCACCGCGGCTACTATGCCTATGGAGCCCTCTGTGGCCAGCTTGGCCCCTCCAGGGGAGGCGGCGCTCTGCCTGGAGGAGGTGGCTCCGCCTGCCAGTGGAACCCGCAAGGCCCGTGTGCTCTATGACTACGAGGCAGCTGACAGCAGTGAGCTGGCCCTGTTGGCTGATGAGGTGGGCCTGGGTGCCCCAAGGATGGTGGGAAAGGGCTGGCTTAGGGATGCCAGGGGACTGGAACTGGGAGCACTGGGCCTGCAAACTCTATATCACTCCTTCAAGGCTCTGAGGGCCCCTGGGTCTAGAGCTGTCACCAGGGGGGTACTCGGGGCAGCTCCACTTCTGAGGAAGCAACCTCTACTCGGCCATGTCTGCAGAGCAGATGAGGAGGTCAACACCCACCTCCAGAGGTGTAGGTGCCATGTATCCCAGGAGGATCACAGCTCTGTCCCCATTTAGTTGGGGGCCAGTTCTGCCCCAGGCTGTGACCTTCCCTCTCACCCTCCTCTTCAGCTCATCACTGTCTACAGCCTGCCTGGCATGGACCCTGACTGGCTCATTGGCGAGAGAGGCAACAAAAAGGGCAAGGTCCCTGTCACCTACTTGGAACTGCTCAGCTAAGCAGGACCCCTCCCAGACCCCTGCTTGTTCTGGCCTGGGCAGGAGGCGACGGTGCAGCCCTGCCATTTGTCTTGTCTGTCGGTGACTAGCTGCTCAGGGTGGTGGAGACGAACCCCTTCCTGTCCTTGCCCTGGTCATCAGCTGCGAGGGGCCACAGAAGCTGAATGATCCCGGCCCCTCACCCAGCCCTGCTTCTGGAGCCCCTGACCCTGCCTGTGTCCCGAGCACCCAGCCTGTGTCCCTTCCCAGCTCCTGCTACGGAGGGAGGGGCTGGCTGCAGCCTTTGCACTCCGCACCTCAGCCCATGGGGAGGGTGTCAGCGTGGAGGGCCCAAGGAAGTCCTGGGGGCACCCTTGGCAAGACAGCGCCTGCCTTTAGTGGCCAAAAGCAGCAAAGGGGTAAGGGCAGGCAGGTCTGTGGCAGGCCCTGGGGACTGGGTGCTGTCCCCTCTGAACTGGAGCAGAGGGGAGCCTGGCCAGAGAGACAGGGCTGGGCCACCGAGTGGCATCTCCCCGGTGCTAGCCTTCTCGCACCCCACAGCTCAAGCCAAGTATGGTGGCTGCGGCCTGCACCTCTCACTCACTTTGTAACTGATCTTTTTACTCTGCCTGTCTGCTTGCTCTCCAGCCAGTGACAAGTAATAAACCGTCCTTTGTGTGCAGGTCGCCTGGGTTCCTGTAGGGTTGAGGGCCTCCAGGGACTGGCGCTTAGGGTGGGAAAGCGGAGAGGAGGCTTCACATTGGCACCACTCCTCCTGGCCAGGAGTGGTTCAAAATGCTGTTGGCCCCCTCCCGGAAGCACCAGGGCACAGCGGGAGGAAGTTCTAAGGCACTACTCACAGCATGGCCTTTGTCCCACAGGGCCTGTGCTGCTCGGATAGGAGTGAGCACAGGTCCTGTACATAAAGCTGTGTAACAGGACTTCTATTCCTAAGAAAAACTTTCTAAGTTTGGGCACAATGGCATGGACTAAGTTGCATGATGGTTAATGCTCCAGTAATTGAGAGCTATCTGGCAGTGTTTCTGGTGGGCCCAGCACTGAGCTAAATAAGCACAATCACATGTATTCTATCCTCACAGGTGAGGGAAGATCAGAAAAAGTCACCCCCACAGGGTTCCTTAACTAGCAGGTGACCACACAGGGACATTAGCCCAGGAAAGTCTGATTCTAGAAACTTCAAGTGATGGATTTGGATACAGCCAGGTTTTAGATAGAGGCCCTTAGCCAGGCCCACCCCTGTCGCAAGGTCCTGAGGAGGCCAAAGGATAGTAGGTCCCACAGCTGGGGCCCCTGAAGGGAAGGGGAGAGTGAGAGGAAGGCAGGGGCACCGTGGTAAATAAGTTGCAGAGCTTCAAGAAAGGCTACACCCAGTGAGCAGCTCAGCCAAGCTGGTAAATGGAAGTGTGTGGTGGGGGTGGGGGCACAAGACCCGGGTCAGCCAAGGACAGGAAAATTGGAGTGTCATCAACACGTACACCCCTGAACATTAATAAAGGGATGTTAGTGAGTCAACCATCAATAAGCACCCCACCTTCCCCGAACTGTTGCACTCCTGGGCCCACGGCAGAGAAAGACTGCTCCATGCACTCAGAGTCATTTCTGACTTTGAAGGCACACGTCACAAAGTTGTCTATAAACAGTATTTTAATATTTGTATAAATAGACCACAGTATTACCAAAAAACTGCAAGAACAGCATGGAACACATTTCCAAACCTGTGCATGCAGCCTTTCCTGGCTGCGTGACACTGGCTCCCCCATCTCTTCCCTGGGCTGGGGTCAAGTGCTCTGGGGAATGCTTAAAGGAAAGAAATACACCTCTGGGGCACTTGGAAGGTGAGGGCGTGGGCACAGCACACTTGTGGCCCCTCGCCCCTGAGGCTGACCTCTTGCTCTATTGCAAAATAATGCCAGTGAGTGGGTGGATGGGAATCATGGCTGTGCTGGGGAGGTCACAGGAGCTGCTCAGTCCCAGATGGCTCCATGAGGCCAGCAGCACCCCCGCTGCCCAGGGCTGCTGTACAGGCTGGTGGAGAGTGGCACGCAGGTGGCATGCCATTGCTCTATCTTTGCACGTGCCGGACAAAAGCCTGTACTAGCTGGATCAGAGGCTCCTGACTCTCAGAGCTGGCCTTGGAGAGAGAGGTGGACTTGCCCTGAGGTGAGGGAAGGACACCAGCAGCAGGGGAGCTGGGGGCCCCCCTGCGGAAGTAGCGAGAGAGGCTGGAGAGCAGCGTGCTCTACAAGAGAAAAGGCAGCCTGGTGAGGCCCAGCATTCCCAACTCGGGCTGGTTCATCCCCTCCGGCCCCACCCTCTCCAGTCAGGGCCCGCCGTCCCTCCTACCAACTCTGAGCTGAGCTCCTGCTTCATCCGCTGTTTGTCCCGGGGGTGCACAGCTGGGTCCCTAAGGTAACGCATTGCCTGGGAGATAAGCAGGTAGAAGCAGTTCTCCATGGTAAACATCAGGAGGGACCTGGGACAGAGCAGGGTTGGCATTGTTGCAGAAGGCCCAGCTGGTAGGTGCTAGGTGGGCTGCTGAACCAAGAATATAGCCAGCCCGTGACTGCCCAACCCCCCAGACCAAATTCTAGGAGGGCTTTCTTACTTCAGTGTTCTGGTCCCTTCTGCCTGTGTGCTTAGCCCCACAGCCTGGGTGAGGGGCTCCTTTTTCTTGTCCAACTGGAGAAAGAGAAACAAGGGGTAAAAAATCAGGTAAAAGTGACAGCTCTGACTGAGAGCTTCCTGCTTGGCGGTCCTCACTAAGTGATTTTATCAGTTGCCTCATTTAATCCTCACAAAAGTTCTCATGAGAGGTTGGCTCTACCACACTTTTATGAAAAGGAACAGGCTCAGAAGGCTAGGTAAGTATTCCAAGGTCACGGTTAGGAAGTGGTAAACTGGAAGACTTGGGTAGAGGAGACAGACAGCACTGAACTTACCTCCCCGAGCATGTTTAGGGCCACATTCACCGTGGCCAGAAGGGTTCCAAAGGAGGGAGCCACTTCAGAGTCAAAGGTGGGTGTGGTGAAGCTCAGGGCAAACAGGAAGTTGTATTCAGCAAGGTCCAGGGACTGCAAAGCAAGACAAGAGCACTCAAGGTCCAGCCAGGGCCCTCATGGTTCATTGCTAGAGGCTGGGGGCGTAGCACAGTTGGTGCTGGTACCTGGTCCAGCAGGATCTGGCAGACATCTGGGGTGAAGTGGCGCAGGGCTGCCAAGGTCCTGCTGAGGATCTTGAGAAGGCTATACTGGACCATGTGTAAGGCTTTCTGCTCCGAAGCTTCTGTGTCAGTATTGGGCTGCTTAGAGGAGGAGGAGCAGGAAGGGGCAGCAAGGGCAGTTGTGGATGGCCGCTGAACTCGGTGGGCAACAGCTGATGGGAGGCCATCCCCATTTTTGTTCTGGAGAGACATGAAGAAAGGCAGAGCACCGGAAGCCAGGGAGGGTGGTCCAGGCAGCCAGGGTAGGTGGGCTCAGTTACCTGTAGGCAGTGCTGAAGCATGGCGCGGCTGTGCAGGAGGGAGGCGCAGGCCTGGCACAAGTAGCCCAGGTTTACCTGGATAAACACAGGAGGGACGAGGGGTTCTCTTGGCAGCAGCTTCTTGGACTCACACACATGGGCTCCTGCTCACCTCCTTCCCCCCGTTCTCCAGCTGAAACTCTTTCAACTGCTAAGTATGGTCAACTGCACTGTGGGTCAGAGATGCCTAGACTGCTTCCCTGAGACCAACTCAAGGCCTGGCACAGTGTTAAGTGCTCAGTAAATATATCAGGTGGGGTATTTCCCCCTCTTAAAGAAAAAGGCTTAGAGAAAGAGATGAAGTGACTTGGCTAATGTCACACACCAGCAAATTAGACACCTGTGTGACCCCAGAGCCTATGTTCCTTCCCTGCCCAGCTCTCTGGCTGGTTCCCAGCTTCAGACCTGTTCCTAAGGGACGTGGACCAAGATCTGAGCGATAAAGCCTACAAGGCTGCCCTGTGCTGAGGAGGGCAGAGGAAGCAACATGAAACCAAACCCTGTGCTCCCTAAGCAAAAAGCCCAGGTTCTAAGAACGGGCCTGCAATTTAGTGGAGGTGCTCCCTGAGAAAACCAGCTGTATCCTGTCCCCAAGCACTTCCTTTGACCCCTCTGAGCAACTGTGTCTGAGGCCTCACCTGGACATCGCGCATGAGCTGAGGCAGGTGGAAGTGCCACTCCTTCATGAAGCTGGAGAGCTGCAGAATGAAGCCCACAGTGTGGTCTGCCTCCTCCAGGCACGCCAGACTCTGTACTGTCCTCACGGCATTGAGGCACTGTGGGGGTGGGGGAGGATGAGATGACACAGGAACCTGACATACCTGCTCCTGCCCCTAGGGGGGAGGACAGATTCTGGGCCCACAAACACTGAGGTGGCAGTGCAACAGGTGGTTTGGCATTAGACTCATTGTCTGAGCTGATCCCCTCTCAGCAGAGCAGCTGCACAGGCAAGCCAGTCAGCCCTTAGAATACCTCAGAAGTGGGGGCCCTGTATGGTCCAGGCCCCACAGCTCAAGCCCCACCCTATGATGCTGGCAACCCCTCACCTGTAAGGTCCGCTCCTGGTGGACACCCACAAAGTCCAGGGCCTCAGTCAGGAAGTTGTAGCGCAGAGTTTTGAGGAGTCGCTCCATCAAAGACATGGAGAGGCGATAGACCCCCGGCCAAGAGGGGGCGTCCAGGGACTTCCGAGAGGTGCCAGGTGTCTAATAAGACACAAACAGTAGACAAAATCAGGACATGGCACAAGCAACTAGTCTGAGAGGTACAGCAGGGCCTCCTCACAGCTCAGCAGCTAAGGCAGCCTGGCTGCTTGGAGAAGAAACCCTCCTATAATGGGCGTGGTCACGTCTGGTTACCAGCAGGACCAGAGAGCATCCCAGACCAGCAGTGACAAGGAAAGAGCACTAGGCAAGGATACAAGAATCCGGGTTCTAGACTTGTGTCTGCCACTAACTTGCTGTGTGAGTTTCTCTTGTTGGAGGTCAGTGTAGGGTGGGGAGGATTCCGTACCGTCAGTGCAGTACATCAGCCACTAAATAGAGCAACTTCTGGGCCATGTGGGGATGAGGGTGGGGGTGTACTTTCCCACTGGAGGTACAGTCTAACCAGTCCAGGCCTCCTGGCAGGCCCCTGGCACTCACCTGCACCGTCCCATTGCTGCTAAGCTGGTACACACTCAGGAGGGGCAGACAAATGCTCTGGGTGATGCCAGCTCCAGCCACTGCTGTGGCTCCCTAGGCAGGAAAGACATGGAATGAGATGGAACTTGGCCCTGCAGCACCCTCCTGGGGCAGGTGGAGGGAACTCTCAGGCTAGACCAGAGCTTCTGGGAGAATCACAAGGAGTGCCAGAACCCATCCAGCACAGACAAAGACATTCCCTTCCGCCCTAGGGCTTGCCACCTACCTGTTGAGTGCGAGCCAGGGTAAGGAGCAGGTGCAATGCTGCCTCGGTGAAATGCAGGTTCTGTTTCATGCGAAGGCTCACCTCCAAGGTAGTCAAGAGGGTTGGAAGGATGGGCAGCCTGCGGGTCACCTGCAGCCACGAGTCACCCTCCTCATCCACCTCACACAGCTCCTTGGCCAGGTGCAGGCCCAGGACACACACCTGCTGGGGCCCAGGGACAAAGATTTAGGGTAAAAGGAAAGGAAGCAGTGCAGAAGGAGAGGGAAGATGACAGCTAGCCTGGTGCCTGGCTGCCTGGGACCTCCCTTGGTCACACACACATGACAAATGAGCTGGACTAGCCCAGAACTCAGACTCTCACCAGCCTGCTCTGCTCCTGCATCCACCCTACAGGGCCCAAAAACTCCACCCACACTCTCAAGACACCGACAGGACTACCTTGATTCTGCCCTCCCCTGCCACCCAAAATGCCATCAAGCTGTGTCAGTGCTACTTCTTGTCCCACATTTGGTCATTCCACCCAACTTTACTACCACATGGAGTCAAAGTGCACTAGTGCAACCATGTCCTCCGTGGTGCTGCTTCTTCCTCTCTGGATCCTCCCTAATCAATTCTTTACACCACTGGCTTTTCAAACATTTTTTACCATGACCTCAGTAATAAGTACCTTCACAGTGCACCCCAGCACACACTATATTTATGTATTTTCACTGAATAGTATCTACCCTCACAATCTGTAAGCAAGCTTGACCAAACTGCAACCCAGTACGGCTCTGAATGCAGTCCAACACAAATTTGTGAACTTTCTTAAAACATTAGGAAAATTATGCAGACCTTTTTTTAGCTCATCAGCTACTGTTAGTGTTAGTGTATTTTATATGTGGCCCAAAACAATTCTTTCAATGTGACCCAGGAAAGCCACAAGTTGGGACAGCCCTGCTGTAAAGCATACTGATATTTTAATATTTTATTCTATTTCATTAAAAAAATAAATGCTGGTTGTAACCAAATGAGCTCATTTCAAGATCCAGAACAGGTCATGACCCAGAGTTTGACAAACTGTTCTACATCTGATCCAGAGTGATCTTTCTGAAGTACAACTCTGATCCTCTCTTCCTTGCCTGAACGCCTTAAATCGCTTCCTATTTCACACAGAACCCAGATCAAAAACCCTGACCAGGCTGCCCGCCATCCAGCCCCCAGCTCTCCAGACTTCATCTTTCCTCACACCGGCCCGCTTTAGGTCACTGCTGAAAGGGCCTTCTCGCTGAGTCTCTGGATTAGGTGAGAACCGCATGTTGTACATTCTGTATTTCTTGCCAGAATGAAATCCCAATGCTGCTTTGAAAGTGAGTCTGATATTAACTTTCTTTACCAGCTGTGAACTGTCTTATTCCCTAATTGCCCTTATGGTCTGGCACACAGCACGCAGGCAGCTCATGTTTGCTGGATGCATGTGGGAAGGATAGACAACTTCCCTGGGAGCATCCTCACCCCATCACGCTGGTCCTTGTGCCGGGGCCGTGAGCAGTCGTCAGTCTCCATGCTGTCTTTGTCCTCTGTGGCACTGCCTGATGCCAGACTGTGGCGGGTCTGGTCAAAGAGCGCAATCACCTCTTCTTGGAGGGTTTCACAGACATTCAGCACCAGCTGAGAGTACTGGGGGATGTCACTCACTGCAGAGGAGACAGAGGGAACAAGGTCATACCATCCCACTTCTCACTGCACACCAAGGTTTCCTTCCCAGGCAGACAGCTGGGGACGTAGTATGGTGCTAAAAGGCAGAGCGTCTGAACCCTGGGAGGGGAGGAGAAACAAGTGGGAAGAAAAAGAGCTTCCCTAAAGACCAGAGTTCCACAACTGAGAACCCAACCCCCAAATGGGAGTGTTTGGCCTGGCCTGGCTGCCGGCAGGGGCAGGAGACAACTATTCCCACTCCACTCTGCCCTCACCTCTCATTTCCTTCATCTGCAGCACAGTGATGAACGAAGAGAACACCTTGGCCTTGGTCTTCTCCATGAGTTGCTGGTCTGCCTGCAGCACTCCATCCAGGATTTCTGTCAAGGGTCCTAGGATCTCATCTACAGGACCTAACTCTCTAGAAATAACATGGAGTGGAGAGGGAAGAGAGAACACAGCTCACAGGAAGGCCACAAAGTGCCACTGCTCCATTTCAGGATGCGCACTAGGCAGTCGCCCTAACATCCTATTTACTCTGCCAGTCCTATTCCATGGTGAAAAGCTAGCTCATTTCACACCCATTTTTCTCCCCTTTAGGAAGGAAAAGAGTCAGTAAAGAGGATCGAGCAGGCCCCCTGAGTGAGGTGGCCCTGGCCGCAGGCCACCTCTTCTGACACAGCACTCACCTCTTCCACTGCCGCAGGAGGATAAGCAGCAGAGTGCACATCATGGAGCCGAGGCGGAGGCAGTTCACTGAGGCCGGGACTAGGAGCTAAGGGAAGACAGCAGGCCAGTTAGCAAGCACGCTTTCTGTGAGCTGACACAGCGCAAGATTCCAGCTCTATCCACAGGGCACCTTTCGGCCCCATACCTCTCTTTCCTAGCAGGGAGCTAACAGGGGTGGGACACAGGGAGAGGCCAGGGGCTGGCACAGCAGCAGCAGACCTCTGCCTTCCTACTGCAGCCTCAGGTGTCCCAGGCCAATGGAGCCCTATGACCTGACCACTTGTGAGAATGCTATTTGACCTCAAAACCTTCTTCTGAGGAGGAACATGAAATATCCCAGACATACTTACTAACGCTTTGGTCCCATCAAGTACATCAAGAAAGAGCTGGCGACGTACTGCAGAGTCAGTCAGGTGCATTATCTCTGCCTGCTAAGGAACAGAAAAAATGTCAGTTGGGAAAACTGCCCAGACTTTAGAATCCAAGAAACATAGGGTCTTCTGTCAAGCAATTAGTCATTGATGAGCCATTGTCTCTCACAGTAAAATAGGGCTTGAGGGCCCTGCTATTTCTTAGTTATGGTTAAAATCAAGCCTAGGTTTCTCCTCCTCCTGATGACACCCCTTCTTTGCTCAGACCACTCTAAAGCTTCCCAGTGCACTGAAAATACAAATCCCTTAACAAGGCCTGGGAGGCCCCAGAGGATCTGCTCCAGCTGATTTTGGTGTGAAACCCACTCGTGCTCACTCTATTGCAGCCCTACTGGCCTCCCTCCTCTCTGAACATATCAAGCTCTTTTCCACTTCTGAACCCCTGTATTCATGATTCCAACTGCCTAGACTACTACTCTTTTCCACAGGCTCTCCACCTGTAAGACTCCTTCACACATTCAGGTCTCACTCAGTTTGGACATCACCCCCTCAGAGAGGGCCTCCCTGACTACTCCTATCCTACTTTAGCTTTTGTTACCATAGCATCCTGATTGTTTTTTTTTTTTAATTCATTTTTATTGTTAGACTTATTGGGGTGACATCTGATTGTTTCTGTCATAGAGAATTACCACAATCTGAAACTACACTTCTTTGTGATTGTGAGTTTGTTGACAATTTGTCTCCCTCTCAGGCCACCATCCATGTGATCAAAGTCCTTATCTGCCTTGTTCATTGCTATATAGCCCTGGTGCCTGGCACATGATAAGCATTCCATTAATATCCATTAAATGAATGAATGAATCATATCCTGGACTTCCTAAGGGGGAAAGAGGATGTTCTTGAGATTTTCAAGAATAATTCAAGAACTACTGCCTAGCTAGGTTCTAAAAGGTGGGTGACACACAGGTTATTCCTGGGGGAAATCAATCATTCCCCAAAGATAGGTGAGCCTTTGGTACGTCTGCATTCTCAGTGCTCTACAACCGCTGTGCCACAGCAAAGCCCCAAAGCCATGGGCAGTAAGGCACTAGAGAATAAGTCACAGAAGATTTAAGAGTATGCTTGGCACATGTGGCCTCTATTAAGCTGAAGTTTTAAGGAACTCAGATATTAATCTGTATTCCCAGGGAAAAAGAGTTCAACACCATATCCTTACTACACAGCATGATGGTGTCAAGCCACAAAAAAATGCCAAGAAAAAATGCAAACTCTTCTCAAATGCTAACTCTCTCTCTGAAAACTAACTCTCAGTAGACACACAACACAGAGCTAATGGCCTCTGTTCTTTTTCTAAGACCAGGAAATGTAGTTTCTAGAACTAGTGAAAACAAACTGCTCTCTAGAGAGGGTGCTATAGCAGTTGTTACAGCTACCTGCTTCCTACTCAACAAATATTTACCCAGCGTCCACAGGGCACAAAGCATGAGAAGACAATCATACATGTGCATGAGAGGTAGATGAAGGCAGCGAGCTCCTAAAGACCCATTCAAGGCTGTAAACGTAACTACAGGAGGCTTTTATGAATATCTGAACAGATTTCAAATTAGTTCTTTGCACTTTTCTTAAGGGTCTCTTGTTGGACCCAACATCCTCAAATTTTAACACAGAACCTATTACATTTTAGCTCTTAGGAAAAAACCGACTTATTCTTAATCCCAAGGAGCTGATCTACTGGGCACCCCAGCACATTATTGCTAGGAAACCAAAGTGAAAACTCGCCCCAGAAGGTTCTTACGTGGCTGGTGGCAATGATGAGAAGCATCCTCCAGGCGGAGACCAACATCTGATACTCTAACATGGAGGTGCAGCTGCTGCCCTCTGTGTCAGCCATGTGAATTGCCAAGGACTTGACATACCCTGACCAGTAGGCAAAACGTTTCTCACTGGAAAATTTCTTAAGTGTATCTTTTAATGACTGGTCTAGTGACCCCCTAGGGTGTCAAGAAAAAACAATACTTAATGTTAGGTTGAAAGCAGATGGAAATGTGACAGGCACAAACCCTTGTTGAGGCAGAGAAAGCAACCTCACATGGGCTTAAAGGCAGACGGCTCCGGATCCCTCCACTGTGTGAGGCTCATACTTCTCGCTCAACATAATGGGTTAGGCTGAGGCCTTTTCCAGGATTCCTCCTCCATTAAATCCCGAGCACATGGAGCTTGCTTCACAATAACTTTCAGACAATCATAAATGCCATCAATGGACTGGCCAGGGACACAGCTCAGTGGCCATCCATAAATGGCTCCAAACCAGCTCTCTCCTCTGCCTTGGTTCATATAACCATGCACCTAATGGTAGGCCATCATGGTTCCTCCCTCCCCCAAACCTTTAATTAAAATCTCAAAAGGGGAAAGGACTCACTTAACTACATAGTATATCTCCAAACAAATTATCTTCATGATTAGGGCACAGGTTTCCAGGATGCTGGGCTGTGGAAGGGGAAAGCAGAGCAGACACCAATCATGAGAACCTCTTCCCTGGTGTTCCCCAACAAAGGGACCTGACACTTAGAAAAGAGGAGAGCTCATTCCCTATAGAATGTGAGTGGGTATCTGTCTTGCAAGAGCAGAAGTGACAGATTCACAGTGTCTCTGAGTGTGTGGGAAAACCATGGAGTCATCAATACAGAGCATGACATGCTACTTTCCTTCCCAAAGTAAAGCATCACAGGGAAAGGAAGCAAACACTTCTCTCAGAAGGAAGTTTCTAGTGAAGAAAACATTCTGTTTGTTCAATGAGGGGAGGTACCATTTTCTACAGCTCAGTCTTACAACCCAGCCTTTCTTCCCAAAGACTCATTCGCTGTCCCCTCTCTACCATGCTTACCTCCGACGTTTCTGAGGGAGGAGAAAGGGTTCCAAACAGTGGGCTGGTTAAATTCTCCCAAAACTTGGGTCTAAAAAGAAAATACATGTTGTACATCCCCCTTTCTGTCATACAGTCCTTTCTCCCTTCTCCACCTCTCTTTGGTGGTTACTTCTCCATATTTTACCAGACCCAATCCTGACATGTGTCTCAAAGGTCACTTGCTCCTACAGAAATAAAAGGGTTCCAAAGACAAAATTGTTTTCCTCTTAAGAAATACAATTGTATGTTATACAGTTGACCAATAAAAACTCTCATGGTTCACTCCACTGAACATTTTCAACAGCCCCACAAAGAAGAGAGTGAGGAGGGAAACAAGGATGCAGACTCCCATGTTTAGCTTTGTTTAATGTTCCTTCCCTTTGTGCAAACAGGGTCCAAGACAACAGATTGTTTCATTCAGTTCCAGGGCTTGAGCAAGCCACACGCATCTGAATCTACTGTTTCTCAAAACAATGAGTTGGGGGGTTGGCAGAAGGCAGGAACACAGAAGGTGGGAATTCTAAGGTGTATACATCTTTACCTTAGAGTAAAGATGATACTTGCTGGTGGTAGCATTAAAAAGAGTAACTGAGTGAAAGTCCCGCTTGCTGACCCAGGCCCTAAGCACTTTTTGTGCGTATGTTCAGTGATCTGTCACAATAAACCTCTAATACAGGAACAACTGTTACCCTTATCTCACAGAGGACACGTGCTCTGCAGGAGTCCGATTTACTTACTTGGTTCTGAGAACCAGCATGGCACTGTCCCGCCGGTCCTGCCACAGGGCATGCAGAAATGAAATGGCTGCACGGTGCAGCAGGGGCGGGCACCAATAGCGATCCTGCTGCTGGGAATCAATCAGCTCCAGCACCGCATGGAGACAGCTCCACACCCCAAGGCTGAATTCCTGCAAGAGGGTCAAGTGAGAGTTCAGGGCCACAGCTGCTGCCAGCAAGCGCACATGCAGAGCCCAGCACCCACCTCCCAGGGGAACATCTCCCAGCTTCATCCCAAGTACAGGCTCACCTTGGAGCCATCGCTGCCATCCTTCACTTCTAGATTCAGAAACAGCTCAATGAGGCCTGGCTGAGTCTCTACTGCAACTGTCAGGAACTCCAGGATCATGCCTTTGATCCGCATGTCCTCAATTTTACTCTGCAGTCGGGTCAGGAAGGCATCACGAATGGCAGCCGCGTCATTGCCCAGGCAGGCATACACTGACATTGGGGCTACCTGGTGGAGACCGGGACACACAGGCTCAGAGCTCTACTTCCAGAAAAACCAACAGGCTCCTGGAGAAGGGTGCTAGAGAACTCTTAGAAAGGGAAACATTAGGACATACAGCTCTGGGTCCAAAGGGAGATGACCCCAAACTACAGCACATGCTGCCAACAATTCACAGGAGAAATAGTAATCAACTGCACAACCTCTCTCATGGTTAAATAAATGCAAAGTAAAAAATGAGATAATATTGATTTGCCTATTAGATCAGCAAAGATTAAAAAACTGATGAAGCCACATGGCAAACATACAAGACTCGGTATTAGGATTATAAACTGTTACAATCCTTTCTGGAGGACAATATGGAAATGTCTAATAAAAATTTAAATGCTCATTGACATCTATCTAATTTTTAGAAACAAAACAAAAGTTTAGAATTCTGTGGATAATAATGTTTACTAAAGCCCTGTTTAGAATAGTGAAATACAGAAATGAGTCCAAATAAATTAGGGTGCATCCACTGTATGGCATGCTATGCAAGCATCAGAGAGAAGGAAATAGCTTCAAATGTACCCACAGGGAAAGACTACAAGATAGGATATTAAGTAAAGAAAGCTAGTCACAAAATATTATGAATAGTGGAATTCTGCTTTTGTAAAAAGCAAGAGCATATACCCAAACACTCTTTAATATATAAACACAGATAAACAGAAATCTGAAACAAAGCATACCTGAACATAGGGATTCTCGGAAGGAGGCAGTTATAGGGCACCTTAACTTTCTGTTACATTTATCTCTAATGTTTAAATAAAATTTTAAAATGGGGGAGTTCCCTGATGGTGTAGTGGCTTAAGGCTACGGCGCTGGCTCTGTCAACGCTGCGGCCTGGGTTCGATTCCCGGGCAGGGAGCTACCCACATACCAAAAAGAAAAAAAAAATTTTTTTTGAAATGAGTATGTATCTCTGCATGTCAGAAAAAACAATCCCTCATAAAACACATGTGTGTATGTATATGTGTGTTTGTATGGCTGTGTGTATGGCTATGTTTCTTTAAAAGCCAGAGATGTACAAGTTAGTTGCTTTTCTTAGGAGAAGGCAAGAGTAGTTGCAAACACAAAGTCAGTTTTCTGGAGCTTTGGTTGGTTAAGTGGGATCCTACCATGGCCAGACGTTTCAGCAGCTGGATGGCAAGACGTGGCAAAGCAGGGTCATGTTTGTGGTAGATGTATTTGGCAAGAACAGCAATGAGGTTGTTTCCATGGGCACCTGAAGAAGAACAGGAAAGAGTTTAGACACCAAGTGTGCCTGATTCAAGCTCCTAAGAGAAGTTGTTCAAAAAGGCTCATAGATGTGAAGGAATTTACCCTCAAGTACTTGGAGGACCAGAGCGAATTCAGGTGGCCAAATCATTCTTTTTTCAGTAGCTAAGGGGATAGCAGGATTTAGGGGGAAACAGCTCAATCCAATTAAGTGAGAACGAAAATACATTTTGAAAAAAATCAGTACTCTTTTACCAAATAGGTTAGAAAAAGACATTACTCTGACGCATTGCACTGAAACACAAAAATCACAAAAACCCCAAAATGATATAGCCAGAACTTAAGACATTACCCAAACACCTACTTGAAACCAAAAAACTGGGTCCCAAAAAGATTAAATGAGTAGTTTAAGTCAAAGAGTAGTAACAATCAATATTTAAATTCTTCATGTTTTACAGGTAGTAATTTAATCTTCATTATAATCTTAGCCAGTAATACTACTATTATCCCCATTTTACAGATGAGAAACCTGAGGCAGAGTTGTTTAATAATGTGCCCAAGGTCACACAACTGATTGGAGCCAAAATTTGAACCAAGGCAGCCTGACTTTGAACATGAGTTCTTAACTATTATTCTGTCATCTGTAGGAGGCAGACATGAAGTATGATCCAGGCCTCTTGTTTCTAGGTCCAGGATGGAAGCTGGGGATCATTCCCAAACTGCCTTAAGAAGTTAATCAGAAAATACTGTTGACGTCTAGAAATACAAGTATAGACTTATGGGCAGAAACTTTGCTGACTGGAAGAGAAACACATACCATGCTGTGTGAGAGCCTGTTCCAGTGGGGACACCACATTAGAAGGAGGCTTCAGCCGAATAACATTGTTGGTGACAGAGAACGCCAGCTTCACTGTCTTGATCAGCAGCTGGCCCTGGCCCTCTGCTCCATCACTAGGGTGACAAATGGAAACCAAAGTTGATTCAGACAACATGACTTCATGACAACATATGCGCTCTCATGAATTAGAGTCCAACAATAACCCCAGAGTTCAACAGTTTCTATTCGAGGCCCCAGTCCAAACTAGGAGAGGAGAGGGTCTATCAACTCTCTTTGCTATGTGCCAGTGCATATAGCACCACTAGGTGGTATAAAGGCTATGACCTAGGAGGAACAAGGTTGTCTTTAAACAGCTACTGCAAACCCGGAGCTCTTAGAACATGCAGGCACAATAAAGATAAGGGGGGGAAGTGGCGGGGAGTCCTACCCTCGGGGCTGACCAGCCATCACCATGTCGATGGTGTCCACACCAATGCCCATGATATTGATGACTGTTTGTCCTGCTTCGGTGTAAGCCAGGCTGCAGATGCAGAGCGACTGCAAGCTAGGGGTGTGGCTGGAAGACAGATGCATTGAGTTACCCGGGAACCGCCAAGCTTATTACTGGAAGGAAAGAGCATTGTCCAAACTTCATCTAAGCATCAGCTGCCTTTGTCAGATGAAGACACTCTGATCACTTTCCTTAAATCAACCTGGTCTTAAAGAAAACCCTGAGAAACTATCTAAATGTCCATCATAAATGGGTATGTTTACTGAAATGAACTGTGATTAATCCACATAATGGAATGCATGGAATCATTAAGACAAGATACAAGGTTGGACAATTAATTTCATGAACTGATCCTAGAAAAAAGTGCTACACACCTCATTGCTGACTATCACAGTGGTCACCTTTGAAGTACTTCCCTTGGGAAGCTGTGCACTGATGCCAGCGCCTACTCCACCCTTCAGAGCAATTTTGAAACTTCTGGAATGGCCATCAGAACTGCTGTCATACCCAAAAATCTGACAATTAACTTTGCAAACTTGCCACCGTGCACTTATGTTGGCAGCACTGTACGAACAACTCAGTAAGGTGTCATAACCCTTGGCAAGGTAGAATGACAGTTCTGATGGCCATTCCAGAAAAAGGGTTCCAAAATTGCTTTGAAGGATGAACTAGACACTGGTGTCGGTGCACAGCTTCCCGAGGGGAGTACTTAGAAGATGACCGCAGTGACATATAGCAACGAGGTATATAGTACTTTTTCTAGGATGAGTTCATAAAATTAACTGCCCAACCTCATAGATACCTGTATGTAGCGGCATGGAAATAAAGTTACAGAGCAATCAGTAAGCAAAGAAAAAACCTAGAAGAATACACACTAATTGTTAATAATCATCACTGGAAAACAGGTTTATGAAGGGCATTTCTGCACTGACTATTTTCCAGTGAACATATATAACTTCTGTAAAGATCATAAAATGCTATGTGTGTGTACACGCAACAATCTCATTGGAAACAATCTTGTTCTCACTTCATTTGCTCTTCTCTCTCCACAGGGAGAAAGGATAAACAGTCCAGTGGAAAGAGTACAGAGCTGTGGGCTCAACCTCTGAAAGATGAGACAGATGGCTCCACAGCAGAAGCCTATGTCTTCTCTTGGTGAGTGGCAGCATCCAAGAGTACCAAGCTCTAGCAATCATCCCCCTCATACCTGCTGTGCAGGTCTGTCTCATGGCACAGGTTCAGTATCGCATGAATCAGCTCCAAGATCAGGCAACCTGGACTCCGGAAAAAGATACAGAAATGACAGGCCTTGTGTGATGACCCTTATCCCAAGAAAGGGAGAGAAAGTTGTCCAGGAAGCCAAAAATTCCTCAGACCTTCCTTGCCCATGTTTTCCTTACCAATCTGTTCTCTCACACCATGGGAGTTGTAGCGCCACTTGTGGTAGCTGGGAAGCATTTCCTTCAGCACAAACATGACACAGGGCACCAGCCCTTGGCTTTGGGTACTACCAAGCTGCCCCTACAAGAAACCAACCTGTGAGGGCTATGCCATTTAAGGAAAATTCATTTAGTTTAATATTAGAGATTTAACTTCAAAACCACAGGTCCAAAGGCAATCTGGGCAAATGTGAGCCATCAGTGAAAAAAAAGAAACATCAGAACATTCTAGTTCAATTGATCCATGTTGTGTGGGACTAAAAAGACAGTGTGATACTGTCAAAAGGCACCTGTATGAAGGAGAGGGATAAAGGCTAAATCTAGTCAGAAAGGAGGTACCTTAAACATAAAGGCTACGGGACTGTTAATGACTGAGAACACCAGTTCCATTGTCAACATCACCAGCCATCCCCTAACCTCTACCCCATCACTGGAATACCAGAAAGGTGATCTGATTCTCAAAATTCTTTATCCAATATTAGTTAACATAAGCTTCTTTATTTTAAAAGTGGGCGTTCTTTGCTTATACATAAACATCTATACCTATATCCCTATCTGTATAAAGGGCTGTTCCTGTCTTTTTAAGTATTCATTGATTGATTGATTCCTGCAGGTAGAGGGAGTGCCACATGCTTTTCACACGTGGCCCTCTCAACAACTTCATGAGGTAGACACCACTGATCGTTCCTATTTTATAGAGGTTCTGAGAAATTCTTTACTTGCCCAAGGTCATACAGCCAGTAAGTGGTCAACCTGATGTGTAAACCTAACTCTGACTCGAAAATCCATGCTATGCCAGTATTTTTCAAGCTGAGTTGTGCTCTATTAGTGAATTGTGAGATCAGCTTATTAGCAAATATCAAAGTGCATCTTGTGTAATAAAAGTAGGGTCGTATTGTGAGGCTTTGCTTCAGGAATATACATATACACATTGATATACTGGAGGGTGATATAAAAGATATGCATTACCTTGGGTTACAGTCAAGTAGTCTGACAGCAGTGTTATTACCACACTGCCTCTAAGTATTAAATAAACACAGATAAAGCATCTCCTATGGAACCTGGCACACAGTAAATAAGCAATACACACAAACTGCTATCACCACAACTTCAGGTACTGCTCTGCCTGCAGACAAAATGACAACAGTAACGGGAGCAGGAAAAGGATTTCAGATGATTACATCTAACCAGATTTTTACCTTGACAAGAGTGGTGATCAAGCGCAGAAAGGCAATAGTGACCCCATACTCGCCCTGGGGCTGTTCACTATTCATCAAGAGGTTTCCATATCCTCCAGCATTCATCCCCTCCGCACTGGGAAAGACACAGAGAGGCAGAGGGGAAAATGATGGGGCAATTTCAAGGTTTCAAGAAACAGTGGTCACAGAACATTCTTATTATTGTCCAGATGACTTGGGCATAAAATACTTTAAAGAATTTAATCAAATTTATAACCAGGGTAAACATTAAGAACATGTTTTGTTGATATACAACCTCAATAGGGTTTTTTTTGTTTGTTTTTGTCTTTTGGTTGGTTCCCTGAGCAGTGATCGAACCCAGGCTGCAGCAGTGAGAACGCCAAAGCCTAGTCACTATACCACCAGGGAACCCCCTTCAATAGATTTAAAGTGAAAAATCAAATAAACATCAGGAAACCATCACAGTCTTACAGGCAAGAGAGCAAGAAGACAATGCTCAGGTAGTAAGAGGGAGCTGTGCACTAACTACTGGTCAACCAGGAGAACTCCAGTAGCCATGAAACAAGTTCAGAGTGACTCTGGCTTAAGAAAAGAAAGCCTAGTCTCTATATCTAGACACGTCTAGGTTCTTTTCTTTTTTCGTTTTTTTTTTTTTTTTTTGGTTGGTTCCCTGAGCGGGGATTGAACCCAGGCCATGGCGGTGAAAGGGCCAAAGCCTAGCCACTACACCACCCGGGAACCCCTAGTCTAGGTTCTTGAGGATAGAAAGTTAATTCCCATGTACCCAAGGTGGTTGCTGTTGGATGTGAGAAATCTCACTTTCTCTCTCTGGCTTTAAACACTGTGAACCATCAGCACTGGCCTCAAAGGAGAATGGTCTCTGTGCCCCACATCCCACTGTCTCCTTTGCCTTACTCATTCCTATTTCCAGTCAGAAGACTTAACAGCCAAGGAGCAGACAGAGTAAACAGGCACAGAGAAACTTCTTCAAAATTAATGAAGCTACTAGCCTAGACCTAAAATGCCTGCTACTCCCAGGAATATATATCTGGCTCACCTAATCATTTGACTCATGCTGGAAACCTGGTGGGCCACAAATGGTAAAAAACCTGTGTGACGAAGATCAGTCCAGACCTGAGAAGAGAAAAGAAGAGTGAAACGTCAGGTACACACCAAGTGCAATATTTTTTGGCTGTTGGGAAGACTTGGTGGCTCACCTTTGCTGGGTTCCGGGCAGCCAAAACAGTCAAGCAATTGACACAAGAAGCAATGACATCCACAGGGGGGGAAATCACTGTCGTTAACCTAGTTGGAGAACAGTGCACTATGCTCAGTAAAAAGAACTATATGACTTGTTCCATCACAAATATTTTCCAGTTCTCTTCCCAAGTTCTTGTTCTCAGGAGGGATGTTAAAACAGGAAAACCCTCACCTGGGGACAAGGTATCATCACAAAAGGGTTTCCCACAGAGGAACACATGGGGACTCGATCCTGTGGGTGTGTGATCAGACACTCACCGCTGCAGCAGCATGTAGATGCGGGAAGTGATGGGCAGGAGACAGTCTGCTATCGACAGATCTGTACTGATGACTTTATGGACCAGATCAATGATGGGTTTGACCCGCTGGCAGTGCTGAATCACATCTGAGGGAAAAGAAAGCCTGTGACCTCAAGGAAAACAAATCCTTTAAGATCACTAAATAGTCTCTGAGACCCACATAAACAAATTACACTAATCACAATCTGGATGGTTCTGAATCTTATTTTGAAACTTTGACTATCCCCCAAATTCTCTATGCGTGTCCATTTTTCTTCCCCACAGTGATGTCTCCCAAAGCTAACTTCCTCACCTGCAGTGGAAACAACATGAAGCAGCATTTCAATCTCACAGGTAAAGAGGGTCCAACTGCTATAGGAGTATTCCCAGCGTACCAGGTAAGCCCTATCGTCCAGCATCACTTGGCCCACAGTGCCTTGAGGTATGCGAAGGTTGGTATGACGCCCTAAGGAACAGAAGAAAAGAAATCAGTCTAACATCTGAGGACACAACAGGAAGAGGTGACTCTTCTATCAGACCCCAAATATTTAATCACATAGAGGTACACAGACTCTCTCCCTAGTATGTAACACTGCTGCAGCTTTTTCCATTAAAAAGCAAAAGAACTAAACAAATTAAAAAAAACCACTCTCTCTTGTCATTGTGTCTGAAAAGCAGCTGAGTGCAGAGTGCTCTCCCATTCAAATGATTACTATTGGAAGACTACCTTACGGGACTGTATGTGCCTAGGTCACTGGGTAAGTTGGTGGTGATGCCAGGGTTAGAAGAATAAAACTGTTCCTTCTACATTTTGCTTCTTGAGCACCTGGAATACACATGAGCTTATAAATATTAACTGGTCACTCTTACACATTGCCAGTAGGAAAATAAATTACTATAACTTTCTTCTACAATTTGGCACTATTTATTCAAAACTTATAAATTATTTATTTTTAAAAATTGTGGTAAAATATTACCATTTTAACCATTTTTAAGTATACAGGCCAGTGGAAAGAAGTACATTTACACTGTTGTGTAACCATCTATCATCACCATCCATCTAAACAATTTTTTCATCTTGCAAAATTGAAACTTTACCCATTAATCAATAATTCCCTATTCTCCCACATTCTAGGCCCCTGGCAACAACCTTTTACTTTCTGTCCCTGTATCTGACTACCCTGAGTAGAATGTGAAATAAGGCAGTCACAAAAGGATATATAGTGAGCAGAATCACACAATATCTATCCTTTTGTGACTGTCTCATTTCACTTAGCATGTCTTCTAATTAGTCCATGTTATAGCACGTGTCAAATTTCCTTTCTATTTAAGGCTGAATAATTCCACTCTATGTATGTACGTGTGTGTGTGTGTGTGTGTGTATATATATATATATATACACACACACACACACACACACACACACACACACATATATACATATATGCATGTACATACATATATATCTCCACATTTTGTTTATCTAGTTCTTGCATCAGTGAAGTGGACATGAATTTAAAATTTGTATTGTGTATACCCCTTTATCCAACAACCCTACTTTGGGGATTCTATGTACTAAAAATAAAAACACCAGTATATAAGTGTGTATGTACCAAATGCAGCATTATTTTCAGGGCAAAAACCTGACATGGCCCAAATATCATTTAGAAGGACCAAGAGGTAAAATTAGGGAACACCAAAAATAATTATGCAGATAATTAAAAAGAATGAGTCAGATCCACATGTAATAAAACTGGCTTGTAGAATGAATTTGTGAGAGTATATAGAAATGTGTGAAAGGACAGATATCAAACTCTCAGCATTGATTGATTTCTGATTGAGACAGGTCTGAAGAGAAAGCAACTTTTTAAAATGTATCTCTGTGGAGTTCCCTGGTGGTGTAGTGGCTTAAGACTTCGGCACTGGCTGTCAATGCTGTGGCCTGGGTTCGTTTCCCAGCCAGGGAACTACTCACGTACCAAAAAAAAAAAAAAAGTATCTCTATGTTGTTTCTCTTGTTATAATGAGCATGCATTATTTTTTAAATACAGAAATCTAATGGTGTAAAAAGGTGAGAACTATCAACAAATCAACAAGCACAGCAGAGAGGAGAAGGAAGGGTTTTAAAGGCACTTTGCATGAAATAATTAAAACAGCAATGAGGTCTAAACAGAGGTCTAAAGAGGCCAGTGGAAAAAAGGCTACTGAAACAAGGTCTCTTTATCTTACCCAGAGGGTAAAGGAGTTTGGGTGTTTGCCTCCGCCAGAGAGTTCCATCTTCATGGGAGATCACATCATGGGGCTTGTGCTTATAAAGTTCATTGTAGAAAGACATCTTATCCAAGAAACTATATACCTGCCGACACGCAGAAAAAACCCCAGCCACACATTTACCTAAGGAACATGTAAGGAGTCCCACGTCTATCTTTGTGCTCTTTTAGCAGATTGTATATGTGAAGACTCTCAAACCCATTTTGTATATGTGAAGACTCTCAAACTGTGACTCTTCCTGGAATTGCCTCTGTACTCCTTACCAAACCCTCACCATTCTTTAACACCCAACTCAAGCCTCCCCCCACTCCACAGATATAGTTGCCTCTCGTGAACACGATGGTCTTTACTACTCAAATGACATTTATTATACATCACCTGGCTTTATTATTTACTTACTTCTTATCTCTATTCTTCCCTTCTAATTAGAAATTAAGCAACTTTATATTTTGTCTTATTCTCACAGTACCTACAATAGATACTTAATAAAAACATTTTTTATTTAATTTTATAGAATTAAGGCACTATCTTTAGCATTTTTCCCACTCTCTTCAGGCATTGAACTGAACAACCTACCTTTTTGGCAGTAGACTTCCCTGATACAAGGGCTCGCAGCAATTGTAGGAGTGGGGAGAGGAGGTGGGGAAACATTCCACATACACTGTCTAGAATGATCCCAAGACCAGAGGTTGGCTCCTAAGGTGGAAGGGAAGAAGTCACTGGCCTTCACATTAACAATCTCCAAATGGCCCAACAATCATTGGAAAATCTAAAATTAATCCTTTCCTTTAGACATATTTCCTAATAATTTAAGACTTCTATATTTACATTGGAAAAAATTATCAACAATGATATGGCCAGGACCTGAGAAGAGACTACTATTGCCTCCAGTGACCTCTTCCCAGTCATCTGCTCTTTAGGAAGACAACACAGTTCACTTTTGTGTGACATGTTTCCACTAAAGGGAAAAGAACCCAAACAACATGTCAACATTTAGCCGCCCTACACAAGCTGCAGATGCTGAATCTAAATATTATTTAATATCAGCTTATCCCAGGAACACTATAATTCTGTAAGACCAAACAGCATCTTAGAAAAAAGAGGATAAGATACATGGGCAGACCAGTCAGGCCAAACCACAAGTACAGACTTATTCATCAGCTGGAACTTGAAGCTTGAGGCTATTGTGAATGCTATGACTAAGTACTGGTGAGAAACTGTTTACTGCCAAGTTCTTACTTTAACCAATTACAATATACTCTGACAATTCATAAGATACAGTTGCAATCCCCCAATAGTATCTTCAAGAGTACAGCAATACTGGTGCCTGAAACTCCCAATGTGAAAAAAACACTTGGTGGGTAGGACAGGTAACACACTGGTTAATAATGTGGGCTACATGGCTTAGGCTTCAGCGCTGTCAATGCTGCGGCCTGGGTTCGATTCCCAGCCAGGGAACTACCCACATTAAAAAAAAAAAAAAAAAAAAAAAAAAAAAAAAAAAAAAAAAAAAAAAAAAAAAAAAAAAAAAAAAAAAAAAAAAAAAAAGGTTTAAAATAATGTGGGCTACAGACTCAAATCAGACAGAACTAGAACCTGATCCTAGCTGGCTGTCTAGCTGTGTGATCTTGAGCAAGACACTACACGTCTCTAAGCATCTGTCCTCATATGTAAAATGGTTATGATAATACTATCTACTTCATAGATTTTTGTAAAGATTAAATGAGAAATAGACATAAATATTTAGTATAAGACCTATCACAAAGTAAGTGCTTGATAAATTCTTTTGCTACAGAGAATATCCTCTGACAAGACTCCCTGACATACTTACTGTTCCCCAGAATAGTTCTGGAAGAGAAGGGTCTGCCAAGACTTCACATGCTGTGTCGATTACATCCTGTAGGAAGAAGATTATTTATTAGCACCCACAGATGTTTAGGACAGATGCATTACAGAGTAAAATCATGAGGTTATGAAACAATATATACATTGTGATTCCATTTCTAGAGAATTATTTTATACACACGCACGTGCACGTGCAAACACACACACACAGAGCGAGAGCATGAGAGAGAGAGAGAAAGGGAGGAAGAGAGAGGGGGGGGGAGAGGGGGAGAGAGAGAGAGAGAGAATGAACGAATGAATGAATGTTTGGAAGGGAACACATGAAAATGTTAACAGAGGTCATCCTGTGTGGTAGGATTACATTTTTTTTTTGCCAGCACTTTCTAAGTTTTAGATCATAAATATGTATCATTTGCATAATGCAAAAAATGAAAACAAACAGCAATAAACAAATTACACCTGAGACATATGAGTATGCTGTTTCATCAATTCCAAAGTGGTATCTTAGGCTATGATTGCAAAGCTGGGTAGTGTAGATAACCTCATGAAAGCCAGACAAACACTGACCTGCTGATTGCCCAGTGTGTGCAGCTCCAGCGAGGTCAAAACGAAAGACAGGAGTCCATAGACACACATGCATGCGGTGCTGGTGGTGCACTGTAACGGCAAAGGAGGCAGGGAATAATTCTGAGTAACACAACTCTGCCCCTGATTTAGCATAATCCTTATATTAACATAGTCCCTGTGAACAAATGGGAAGGGAGTCCAAGGCTTCATAATTTTCCTACTTTAGTCCCAAAAACAGGAAGACAAAGGGAGAAAAGAGAAAGCAGGAACCACAATATTTTTTTTTTAAGTTTGTTTTGTATGTTTTTCAACTTAATCTATTTTGTTTTTGTTTTTGTTTTGTAGTATGTGGGTAGTTCCCTGGCTGGGAATCGAACCCAGGCCGCAGTGTTGACAGCGCCAGCACCGAAGCCTTAAGCCACTACACCACCATGGAACTCCCAGGAACCACAATATTGCAAGGTAGTCAAGAATAATCAAAAGGGAACCATTTCAAAATAATCCATTTTCATGGGGGAAGAAAATCACATCCAACCTACAGAAAGGACAGTCTCTACATGCTGCTATAAATGATGCAGCTGCCTAAACTGTCACAAAGATAAATCAAGCAATGCCAACAAGTAGGGCCTGTTGGCTGAGGTTTCATTTTAGCCTGTCAAAACAAGCTGAATAAACTGTGCCATTCAAATTAAGCCCCAATACAAGATTCAAGAGATTTGCTAATTCATTCTGTTACAGTTGAATGAATAAGCTTCCAAAAAGGATTTCTCCAGTCTACATGGTCAAAGCTATCTTCTAGGAGATATAATACTATACTGGCACAGTATATCAGCAAAGAGTCAGACATAGTGAGTTCAAATCGTATGCATCACTGAGTGGCAATTATTGTTTCTGTGGGTAAATTTCATCTTCTTGAGTCTCAATTTCCTAATGCATAAAACAGGATGATAATCCACAGTGCAGGGAGTTCCCTGGTGGTCTAGTGGCTAGGCTTCAGCGCTCTCAATGCTGAGGCCTGGGTTCGATTCCCAGCCAGGGATCTACGCACCACCCCCCCACCACCACCAAAAAAAAATCCACAGTGCAAAGAAGTGCTGTAAGGATGAACTAAGATAACGTACACAAAGTGCTGAGCAGTGTCTGGTCATAGTAGGTGCTCTACAAAGGTCAGTTACAATATTATCATCATTATCCATGTCACTATTACAATTATTATTACTATTAACGTGAGACATTAATGAACTTATGCCCTGCTCTTTGCCCATTCTCATGCTCAAACACCCATAGCCTAAGCCTCACGTCATTTCCCCCACTGGCCAGTGAGCGGAGCAGCCGGGTCAAGTACTGAAATACATTCAGCTGGATAGCTGTGCCACCTATCTTCCGGATAACACTGCTTGTCTCTTCTGGATTCAGGGTGTGACGGAGGAGAGCCCAGGCCAGAAGCACTGGGGCATGGTGTGGAATGTCCCCAAAGGTCAACATCAAATGGTCCATATCCTAAAAAAAAAAACCAAAAAAACAAAAACCAACTGTGTCACTAAACAGAAAGGATCAAGAGCCCTCCACAGGATCCTTCATCATGCTTACTATGTCTTCCATTCATCCACTGTGGCCCCGCTCTCCCATTCTGGTATGTTACTCTTCCCAAACCCCCAGCCACCTCACTAATAAACCCCTCAAGTACTCTTCCCTTTACCCACAACTTTTTTTCTTTGGATTCAAAGTAGTCTTACCCTGTTCCTCTTCTCTCACAGGCTCCAAAAATGCAGACAACCACTAAGGTTCTGTTCTTGGGCCTCTTTTGTCCTTATACCATCTCCCTGAGTGACTCTATTCATTCTTAAAAATTCAACTGTCACCTCTGTACAGATAAGTGACAAATCTAAGATTTCTTCTAGAAGCAATAAACTTTTTAATAATGCAGAACTTCAAATTCCACAACAAGAAAAAGTTTATACAGAAGTATAGTTGTGTGGTTAAAAATATACTAACAATAAGAGGTCTGAGAAAAGAAAAGAGGCAGCTCCAAGTTCACCTGACAAATAAGCCCATCCTGGGCAAACTGGTGCAATTCTCTTCTGTCATCCAAAGCACACTTGTGCAAGGATTCAATGTCCATGCCTTCCACCAGGATAAGGGCACTGAAATAGCTGGGGGGGGGGGGGGGGGAACAGTATCATAATATTATTTATGCTACTCTGAACCTCAATGGAGACTAAGGTGACTTGTAAGACACTTCAATATCAAAAAAATTATTAATGAGTTATTTTACATTCTCTCTGCATGCCAAGTCCTCTAAATCCAGTATGTATTTTATACACCCAGCACATCTCAATTTGACCAGCCACATTTTAAGTGCTCAACAGTCGTGTGGCTTGTGCCTACCAAGGGTCTAGTCCTGAAGGTTTCTACAGCCACCAATTACATCTGAGCTCAATAAAATGTCTCACTGCTCAAGTGTGTATCTTTGTCCACAGAGGGAACAGGTCTCAAAATGTAGACATATCCATTGCCATAAAATTGAAAGTGCATAGACTGATCTTAAAGAGAGGAGGGAACACATCTGCCTTATTTATCAGTTTTAGCATTTGCAGTGCCTGGCCTGCAATACATGCTCAACAAATATTTTGCTGAATGAATGGATGAATTAGATAAAGGCAGTAAGTAAAAGAATAGAATGCAGTATTTATTTTGAGAGAACATATCCCTCTCAATCGCAGTCTTTATTCCCCATATGACCTGGAACATGGTAGCACACCCATCTATCCCACTTAGTAAGAGAAAAGCACACCTACCCCTCCCCTCACCCATTCACAGGACCACTATATTATCAATGCTCTAAACATAGTACAAGTTCTATGACCTCAATTCATTCAGACTTACCCAATCCGATCCACAAAAGGATCCATGGTCTCATCCACCAGGTGCCTATTGGTCTGCCTACTACCAAATCCTTGCTCTTTAAACATCTTGGTTAATACCAATAGGTCACTAGGTGCCATCTCAAAGTATGCATAATAAAGAAAAATAATTTCTAGCAGCAGGGACTGTTCTCGAAGGCACTGAACAAACCAGCGAGACACCTGACGCTCAGTCTGCATAACCAATGAAGAAAAAATGGGAGAGAAATAAAGTAAGATTTAAAAACATATTTAAATTTTTAAAGTTATTGTTATTAGGTAACATATGTATAGTAGTCCCCTTTACCTCCAGGGGGATACATTCCAGGACTCACAGTCAATGCCTGAAACTGAGGATGGTACTGAACCCTATATGTACTGTTTTTTCCTATACATACTCATGATAAAGCTTAATTTATAAATTTGGTACAATATGAGCTTATTGACTTACAAGAGCTCTTTTTATTTTAAGAACCCTTTGTGACAGCAGTTTGTCTTTTGTCTTTGTTTAAAGCACTATTTTTGTTTTTTTTGCCTTACAAAAGTTTTTTATTTCATGTTGCTAAATTTATCATTCTTTTCTTTCATTGCTTCTGAGTTTTACTTTAAAAATCCTTCTCCATCAGCCATAAAAAGAATGAAATCTTAATATTTGCGATAATATGGATGGACCTAGAGGGTACTATGCTAAGTGAAAATAAGTAAGACTGAGAATGACAAATACCATATGATCTCACTTATATGTGGAATCTAAAGAACAAAATAAACAAACAATACAGAAACAGATTTATAGATACAGAGAACAAACTGATGGTTACCAGAGGGGAGAGGGGTTGGAGGGCTGTGTGAAAAAAGGTGAAGGGATTAAGAAAAACAAATTTGTAGTTACAAAAAATAGTCACAGGGATTTAAAATACAGCATAGAGAGTATAGTCAATAATATTGCAATAACTGTGTATAGTGCCAGGTGGGTACTAATTGGGAGGAATCACTGCATAAATTATATTAATGTCTAATCACTATGCTCTACACCTGAAACTAATGTAAAATAATACTGAATGTCAACTGTAACTGAAAAAAATAATTATATGCTGTTCAAAAAAATTAAAATAAAATGCATTTAGTGGAAATAAAAATATTTTTAAAGTCTTTTCCATTCAAAACAAAACTACCTCCCATGTTTTCTTCTAGTACTTTTACAGTGGAATTTTTTTTAATTTAAATTATTAATCAATCTGATTTTCTTTTGGTAGAAGGTATGAGATAGAGATAATTTAATTTTTCTCCAGATGGCTACCCAGTAGTTCCAGCACCATTTACTGAATAAGCGAACATTTTCCCACTGATTTAAAATGCCACCTTTATCATACATTAATTCCCTATCAGTATTTTAGGCTATAGCCATTTATATTACACTTTCTCATCAGCCGATTTATGCATGTGCCAATGCCATGCTTTAATTAGCCTTATTATCTAATAAGGCTAATTTGCCTTCATTATTTTCCTTGTTCAAAAATTTCCTAGAGGGGGATTCCCTGGTGATGTAGTGGCTATGCTTTGGTGCTCTTACCTCCACAGCCTGGGTTCGATCCTTGCTCAGGGAACCAACCAAAAAAAAAAAAAAAATTTCCTAGATAGTTTGACTTTTTTTTTTCTTTTTTTTTCTTTTCTTTTTGGTATGTGGGTAGCTCCCTGGCTGGGAATCGAACCCAGGCCGTAACGCTGACAGCGCCAGCGCCGAAGCCTTAAGCCACTACACCATCAGGGAACTCCTGACTTATTTTTCATATGAATTTTAGAAGCAACTTATCCAGTTCCAAAATAAAATGGAAAACAAACACTATATTTTCTGGGATTGCACTAAATTTATAGTCTTTATACTCAAGAATGTGGTATGGCCTTCCATTCGGTGACTTCTTTCATACCCCTTACGGCATTCTAAAGTTCCCTTCATTTAGATCTTGGATTGTTGTAAGCTTATCCTGAGAAATTTTTGCTTTTGTTGGTACTGTAAATGGGTCCCTTCCTTCTATCAAATATTTTAAATAGCTACTGTCTGTGTTTTGGTTGAACTGTTTTAATAATACATCATTTTCAAAACAAAAGGTTATAATATATGATATCATTAATCTATAAATGCAGACTGGTTTTAAGATATAGTATACAATAATCAGACTGGTGTCATACACTAAATAGACAATCATAATAAAGGAGATGAAATCTTGGGTGTAGAGTTCCATTAACCACTAAAAGAATATTTTAGGCAAGAACAGAAAGTAAATGAATTGGATAGACAAAATCAAGAAAAAAGGTCGAGAATTAAGTATCATTAAAAGTCATGAATGTTTTGATCCATATGACATGCATAAACATCTCTGAAGAATGATAATCTATAAATGTTTTAAGTTACAAATAAATAAATAATTTAACTTGGTGCTCTATGAGAAAGGGTATACAATTCTCCTAAGAATTATAGGAGGGCCCAATAACCACATACCATGAGGTTTCCATGTGTCTCCCATGTTGGTGCTTCAGTTTTATAAAGTTCTTCGAACTGCTGTCTATAATTTGTAACTAGCTCCTTCTCCAATTTATCAACACAGTCTGCATATTCAACCTTAAGAAAATCCAAAACAGAATAACTTATACCTGGAGTAAAAGGTAAATATTCAAATGAACATGAATAATACAAAATTATTAAAAAGTGTTGAATTTTACAGGATAAAGAGAACCAAGAGGACTAAATGGGCTTACCCTATACGGGTGCCTTTCATCTTGGAAATAAGTGAGAAGGTGTAAGACACAACGAAGAATACAGGTTCTTTCTTCATAGTAATAGTCTGCAATCTGGAAGGAACACAAAGATTCTAAATCAGTTACTCACCTTTGCACAGAAGATACTCAATTTTAAATTTACTGATAAGGGGTCACTTAAAGAAGTGAATGGAAAAGTTCAACTGTATAACCAATCACAGAAACGGAAACAGTGTTAGGCCAAAAGAAAGCAAAAGACCTTCATGAACTAGCATACAAATAGTTATGCAAGATAAAATAATTATTTAATAATATAAACAAGTTTCTCTAGCATGATTTCTCAGTTACAACATTCAAGTAACATATAATGCTATAAACTGACAGCCAAATACATGAAAGCAAATATAAAAACACCATTGGTATATGTCATAATTGCTTGTACTTATGTACTTAATTTTCACTAAATATCAAATAGGACACTACTTTAGAAGTCATGATCAAATTCCATTTTAAAATGAGATCCTGGGAGTTCTGTGGTGGTGTAGTGGCTAAGGCTTCAGCTCTCTCAACGCTGCAGCCTGGGTTCGATTCCCAGCCAGGGAACTACCCAAAAAAAAAAAAAAAAGAGAGATCCTAAGTGAGAAGGTTGCTTTGGGGACAAGGGGAGATAAAGAAATAAAGAAAGAGAAATTAACCCTGTTGCATTTAGATCTAGAGAAAAAATATCCATGAACCAGTTCTCACCTCTAGTGACTAAAGAAATCTCCTTTGGAAAAAGGCCTCACTTGGGTCTAGTGGGAAAAAAGCCTCATTTCACAAATAAGTTAAGCTGATTGATTAAGACCTCAACACTTACCCAAGAAAAGAGTCAAAAGCTAACAATGCTCGGAAGAACAAGGTCAAGAAGCTGGCACCCAATTTTACATCAAAGAATGGAAATGGTGACTACTACTGACCTTCAGGATTAAGGCCTGGCTCTGTCTCTCATCTTGCAATACTATCTGAAGGAAAAAAGAAGAGTCAGGAAGCCATCTCACAAGCAAAACTCAATTAACAAAGAAAAAGGTAAACATTTTCACTTTCTTCTCCAAGATTATAACTCTGCAAGCATTTTTTACCTATTCAAGTCTGGGCTCAAATCCCTGTCGCCCCCTCTGGCCTCAATTTCGTCATATGTAAAATGAGGGACTGGACAGCCTAGATGTCCCAGGTCTTTTTCAGCTCTAATATCCTGAGACTCTAAGATGAACACATCCATCTCTGACCTCTCCCAACCTCCAAGCCTGAGGACAGACCTCAGCTTAACAAGTATGTTCTTTTAAGCCTTTAGACAATCTTTTCTGAGAATGGCTGTATCCGATCACCTACCTCTGTTGCAAAGAACTGGTACCAAAACCCTAAAATATCTAAAACCAACAAGGAAAAGAATAAAGGTAAGAAAAGGGATCCGGACATAACTACAAACCTTTAGTGAGTCCCGAGTACCTCTGTAATCTTCTTGAAGGTAACACTGGAGTAGCTGCACACTCTGTTCTTCATCAAGACCCTGAAATACAGAAGTCACAAGTGAGGAACAGCACTTGAGCTCAGAAACCACAAATAGAATGCAAAGTATTCTAAAGATTTGTCCTATGGATTAAACCCAGAATTTAAATAAACAAAAACCCTAAAGATTTCATATAACATAACAATTTTAACCCAAATAGGAGGAAAAAGGAGCAAGTCAGTGACATGTAATTTGCATGACAAATGTACATGACAGAAACAACTCTGCTTATTCACCAGGCACATTAATACAAGCAGACATGATCTGGGTTTCCAAAATTAAAAGCAAACAGCTACATATTTAAATACAGTCTAGTTAATTTAAAGAACATCACATGCAAGCTGTAGAAAACTCTATGGTATGTAGTTAAATGGGTCAGGTAACTTGATTTGTGGCTTTTAGCAAGAAGAATTGCAATTTGGGTATTTTTTAAACACAGTATGTTCAACTTAATCTCCAAAACTGAAGTAAACTGAATTTTCACTAACAATTACTAACAATAAAACGATACATATCCACTCCAGGTAATAAACTGAGCCAGAGCTAATTTTTACTCACCAAAAACTTGCTGATTCTTAAACCCAGTTCCTTCAGTGGTGAAGCTACATCTTTATTAGCTTTCACTTTTTCAGCTGAATTTGGACTATGAAAAGAACAATGAATCATTTCCTTATTCTCAATGACCCTCTAGGGGTTTAAAATAAAAATACTTAAAAGATACTTTTACTACAGACCATTTTTTTGCCCTTTAGATGATTACAAACACAAACACACACACACACACACACACACACACACACACGCACTTCAACTCTACAGATTTCATAACACAAAACTATTTATGCCTAAGTAATATAGTATATGTCTGTTACAAATGTTCTAATATTATTTGTAGATGTTAAGTTACATTATTTGTTATCCTTACAACTATCCTGAAAGGTACTCGTAAATATTACTATCCCCATTTACAAGT
Source organism: Lyroderma lyra (assembly GCA_004026885.1). Taxonomy (NCBI): domain Eukaryota; kingdom Metazoa; phylum Chordata; class Mammalia; order Chiroptera; family Megadermatidae; genus Lyroderma; species Lyroderma lyra. The sequence continues at coordinate 50,209 of PVJL010004356.1, forward strand.
GAAATTAGCAATACTTAGAAACAATAGCTTACCCAAAATCCCACAGCTAATAAAAAGTTGAGGTGAAATTTAAAACCAGGTCTGTTAGTATATATACATATATTCTCTAGCTCTGTCCACTGAAAAGGCCTAGAAGCTATGACACCCCAGGAGCAGCGAGCACCCAGATCTTGGTTTCTAATACCATTCTCTAATAAAAGGTACAGAATTCCTTGGAGAAATGGCTGGTCTAGGGCTAGGGCAAAGAAAATACTAGATGAGCCTGGAGAATCTTGTAAGGCCAGAAAATAAGAAAATACTCAGAAAACAAAAGGAGGGGACATGTTAAAAGGACATAGAAACCAACCTGAAAGAACTCCCAATGGCCAAAGCTGGATCAGAGTATAAACAAAGTATAAAATAAATATACATGATTCCCAGCCAGGAATACAAAAAAATACATAATACAAAAAAAAAAAAAAAGTGTGTGTGTGTGTGTGTGTGTGTGTGTGATATATATATCACACACACACACACACACACACACACACACACACACACACATGAGACATGAGTCCCTGGTGATATAAATGAACAAATAAATAAATAGGGGTGAAGGTGCAAATCTTCCTTACAGAAAAAGTCCAACCAATATACATAGGTAGTACCCCTTTAAGAGGTGAAGTTTAATTCCACTACATACCCACATAAAGAATAGGCTATACTTATTGATTCACTTTCAAAACCTGGAGTAGAAAAAGGCAAAAAAGTGACTTCATAGAGTTTCAAGAAGCATGGCAAATGCTGCCTTACCCAAATGAGCAAAGTAAACATCACCAATGATTTCATGTGGATAACTCTTTCAGCATGTATCCTGTTCTGATGTGCTAAGAACGGTACCTTACCTCTATGAATTGTTCCCCCAAATCCACAATCCCAATCTAATAATAAAAAAAACATCAAGCAAATCCAAATTGAGAGTATTCTACAAAATACTTAACCAGTCCTCCTCAAAACTGTTCAAGGTCATGAAAATCAAGGAAAGACAAAGATACTTTCAAAGCTAAGAGCTAAGGACACATGACAACTAAATGCAATGGGGTACCCTGGAGTGGATCCTAGACTAGAAAGAGGACATTAATGAAAAAAAAATTTTGCTTAAATTCAAATAAAGCCTGCAGTTTAAAAAATGTTTATCAGACTTCAAATCCCATGCTATTACGAAGGTAACTTTCGTCTTAAAAAAAAAAAAAAGAAAGAAAGAAACTAATGCCACAAATATCTATTCCATAAAGCATGTCGTTGTTGATTTTTTTTTTTTTAAATAGACTTTCACATTTCACAGAAAATCCACCACACAAAGACTAGTATAAGATTAAACAGCAAGTTCTGAAAGAAGCAACACAGAATGATGGTTAAGAACACAGATACTGGAGTAAGACTGCCAGGTTCAAATCCTGGTTCTACCACTTACTAGCTATGTGACTTTGGGCAAGTAAACTCTTTGTGCCTCAGTTTTCCCATCTGTAAAATGGAAACAGTAATAATAAAAGTACCTAAATGTGATAATATACTTTTTAAAGTCCATATATTTTAGATACATAGTAAAGTATTTACAGATAAAACAACATGATGTCTGAAAGTGACTTCAAAATAATTATGAAGGGGTTCCCTGGTGGTGTAGTGGCTAGGCTTTGGCGCTGTCAACGCCACAGCCTAGGTTCAATTCCCAGCCAGGGAACTACCCCCCACCCCCCAAAAAAAATTATGGGGAAGGGTTAACAGATGAACAACAGAAGAAAGTTCTTCACTAACCTAAGAGTATAAAGATGGAAGGTGAAGATATAATAAAAACAGATGTTCAGAAGTAGAAGGGAAATGAGGGCAGCTTGGGAACTACAAAGCATAACAGAATGAGATCCCAACTAAATATTAAGATAAAAGAGTCTAGTCCTACAGGTGTATTCTCCTCTTTTTTGTTTGTTCGTTTGTTCATCTTTTTGGTTGGTTCCCTGATGGGGAAGTGAACCCAGACTATGGTGGTGAGAATGCAGAGGCCTAGCCACTAGACCACTGGGGAACTCCCTTATTCTCTTCTTTTTTAAACCACTTTACATTTTATTATTTTTCACTGCAGAGTTAAAAAAAAATCTATATATCCAACCAAATAAAACTAGTACCTATCTCAAAGGGCTATTGTGAGGATTAAACAACATGGTAAGTCAAGTGCTTAGAATAATAACCAGTACACAGTAAACATTATGTCAGTGTCAGCTGCCATTATCATTGTTCATGGCTGTATCCTAGCATTTGGTGCTGATGTGCCTCACATAAACAATGTACACCAAAATAAACATTAGAATAATTGATATTTAATGAATCCTCATCTTCAAACACTACAGTTATATAAATTGGATTCAACAATACTGTTATTTCTAGAAGGAATTTCCCTTTCTTTCAAGAGACAGAAAAAAATGTGCCCTGCTCTTTTCCATTGGTAACCAAATTGTGTTCTCTCTGATCTACCTAACCCAGCAATACTGTAAAATTATACGAGAATGGTTTCATCTATGCCAACTTCCCCAGGGAAATTACTCTTAACTAGATGCAGCCATACCTGGGAGGTTTATAGTAAGAAAGCCCCTCTAACAGCCGCTGCCAATGTCTATTCAGTTCTGCCTCAATCTGATTCTAGAAAAGAACAAAGAAATTATACAAATGCAATTTTAATCAGACTCCAGGATCACACTGAGGGTTACATATTCCTTTTAAATATGAGTTCCTCCCCACAGTTGAAATCATGTTACATATAGAATTCTGTAGCCTCCTTTCCTTTGCTTAACACTCTAACATTATGATTTAACCTTATTATGAAAATCTTGATAAACATCCTTTCTAGTGGTTGCATAGTATTTTATCAACTGGCCAGATCATAATTTATTTACCATTCCTCTAATGTTAGATAACTTAAGCTGACTGTAATTCTTTATTAATATAAATAACACTATGGTAAAGAACTTTGTACATAAAACTTTTTCAGGATTTCTTTTTTTTAAGATACAGTTCCAGCAGTGGAATTATCAAATGAAGACATACCAAAAAATGTTAAGGCTCTAAAAAAGGTGTAACATTCCTTATATTAATTACAATAATAGTAATAATTACATGTCATCTTAACACTACCTTTACAGGGTCAAAACACCCGAGGACCAACATGAAGAACTATCTTTTATTGATTATATACTTGAAAATGTCCTAGAATTCACAGCCTATGGGACCTAAAGGGCTAGCTAAATGTTAAAGGGAAAAAAGGCAGTGAAGTATGAGACAGAGAAAAGGCCTGAGAATTTTTCTAGCCTGAAATAGCAGAATGGTATTTGTATCCCGACTCTCAGCAGCCAATCAAGCAGCACTGGTATCTTTTCAGGAAAGGAATCACTAAGGCAAGGCTGAATTTCAAAAACTTCAGCAGCCAGGCTATAAGACATACCACATTTCAATAGAAAGAAGTAAGAAATGCATAATGTTTATACGGTTTGGGGATAAAAAAAGTGTTTACTTACTTCAAAGAGAAGGCAATTTTTAAAAATAATATAAACTATACACAGAACCACAAAGTCCACTGGAAAACGCCACCACTCACCAGTTCTCTCAGAGCTGACCTTCCAAGCAGAATTGTCCACAGTTCTCTACTGCTCCTAAAATGACAGAAAGCAGAGCTCATTAAGCTGTCTCACAGCCATTTTGTCTACTCACTACAGCAAAAATAAGCTCAATGTACAAAACAGTTTGTTAAAATTTCGGACAGTAATCCTGTTATAGCCTTACAAGTCTGATGTTCAAAATAAAAACTAAGAAACTAAAAGTACAAATTGGTAGTTATGAAATATGAAATAGTCATGGGGATATAAGTAAAGCATAGGGAATATAGTCAATAATACAGTAATAACTATGCAAAGTGGCAGGGGCACTAGATTAGTCAGGGAGATCACTTCATAAATTACATAAATGCCTAACCAGTATGGTGTACACCTGAAATAAATATAATATTTAGTGTCAACTGTAACTGAAAAATTTTTAAAGGGGGGAAGGTGAAGGGAAATAGGGGTTCAAATTTCTAAGTATAAAATAAGTCAGTCCTGGGGATATAATGTACAGCATAGAAAATATAGTCAATAATATTGTGATAGATGGAAGTTCCCTGGTGCCGTAGTGGCTAAGGCTTCGGCACTGTCAACACTGTGGCCTGGGTTCGATTCCCAGCCAGGGAACTACCCACATTAAAAAAATAAATAAATAAAAAATAAAAAGGCTTAAAAAAAATATTGTGATAGCATGGTATAATATCAGATGGTTGCTGGACTTATGGTGATCACTTCTTTAGGTATATAAATGTTGAATAACTATGGCACATACCTGAAACTAATATAATAGTGTATGTTGCTATATTTTAATAAAAATCTTTTTTTTTAATTAAGAAACTAAAATATAAGACTGCAACCTAAACCAAGAGGTACTGTGTTAAAAATGAAGGTGGCCACCATATTTCAACACATTTAAGATGCCATTAAATGCAGGACACATGATTATTTATGTTTTACAAGTCATCAATCTATTTACATTCTGATCTCAGAAATACTAAAAGTGTGAAAAATATATTTTAGAATTAATGAAACTCAGTAATTAATAAATCACAGTATGTCCTTTATGCTAATATGCCTCAATTTAGTATTTCTATCTCCTCCCTTCTTATTAAAATGTAGTAGCTGGTAAGGAAGAAGAATCTAGAACAGGACTATATATATTTCAGGACCCCCATCACATCTAGAAAATTTTCTAAATGAATAATATAACTCACTTCCTCAATCAAGTAAAGTCTAACAGTCATTATGGATGGTACTATGTTCATTCATTTATTAATGGATTCCCACTAGGTATCACATGAGATAAAAACACACACACAAACATTAGCTATAGTTCCTGACCTAAGTGAGCTCTTCAAATATACTCCCCACCATGTGCTTACCCCAGTTCCTTCCCTCATCCATGCCTTTGGTATTTCAGGAAATACGTTTTGGGTTGTTTTATTTTTTTAATTCTAGGATTAAATTTCAAAATGTAGACATTAAGAAATTCTCTTAAGAAAGAGTTATAAAAAGCATAGGGATTATATTCTGTGAGATCCTAAATCAGCTGTAGAATAGTAACCTGAAATAATTAACACTGCTTAGAAAGCCTATTTGCAGACAGAAAATGAAAAGATCCTAATAAAATATACTAAATGTTTAACAAAAAGAATATAAGCTGTGTTAACTTGGAGGACAAATTGAAAAAAATGTTTTCCTCATTAAAACTGTAACACAAAATATTAGCTCTAGCTATTTAAAAAGGGTCTTCCAGGATTTTTCCATCAAGAGGCTTAAACACACCTAAAAATTATAAATCTCTTTCTAAGGGTTAACGCCTTTAAGAAAACAACTTCAGGCTAGGCTTCAGCACTCTCAACACCGTGGCCTCGGTTCCATTCCCAGCCAGGGAACTACCCCCCGACCCCCCAAAAAAGAAAACAACTTCAATTCTATTGAATCAATAGAAACCAACTCCCACAACTGCTCTATGGAATCAATCACTAATTATTTTTCTGATAAAAAGATAGCGTTCACTAATCTAAAGTTAGGAGATGAGATTTAGTTAACGCAACAAATATCTCCCTTTCTACTGATACGTATGTTAAAAGGTATGAGTAACCAAACCGTAAGTAATTAAAAATAGAGGAAAGCTCACTATTTAAAATAACTTAAGAATAGATTTTTAAATAATGCCTTTTATTTATTTTCTTTTTTGGCCTTTTTTTTTTTTTTTTTTTTTTTTTTTTTTTTTTTTTTTTTTTTTTTTTTTTTTTTTTTTTTTTTTTTGCTTTTTGGTATGTGGGTAGCTCCCTGACTGGGAATCGAACCCAGGCCGCAGGACTGACAGCGCCAGCGCCGAAGCCTTAAGCCACTACACCATCAGGGAACTCCAAGGCTGCCTTTTTTTTTTTGTATGCGGGTAGCTCTCTAGATGGAAGTCGAACCCAGGCCGCAGCACTGATAGCACCAGAGCCTTAAGCCACTGCACCACCAGAGAACTCCCATAAATAATGCCTTTTATAAAGAGAATTATCATCTAACTTACTTGATAAATCTAAATTAGCAAAAAGTAAAGGGAGGGCTTTATTTAAAATGGAAATCACTTTTGCTTTACCAAGGATAGTTTCTGGTTTGCCAACATGAATTAGATACCCCTTATATAACACATAGCCAATACTGGGGCTAACAGTACATCAAGATTAATAGAAAGATTCCCTGGTGGTACAGTGGCTAGGTTTCAGTGCTCTCAACACCACAGCCTGGGTTCAATTCCCAGCCAGGGAACTACCCAAAAAGAATCAATCAAACAAACAAAACAACAACAAAAAGATTAATAGAAAGAAATTTATCAGTAATTGAAGGCTTTTATATGCCTAAGCTAAGTCACTCATTCTTGACCATCCATCTTCTTTATTTCAAAAAGCATGGGCATCAGAGAGCTTTAATTTATCTGCACTTGCTTTCAGAACTTAAGACTCCCTCACCAGCCAGGCAACAGTGATTTCCCAGAAGAAACTGAGAAGACCACTACCCATACTCAAGGACCAGCTGCCAAGTTCAGAATTCCTTGTTTTCTCAAATTCATATGTGGAAATAAGTGTTATTGGTTCCTCAGTTCCTACACATTTACTCATCTAGGAATAATGGGGATACAAATAAATCTAAGACCTTCATGATGCTCATATGCTTAGTGTTGGGAATGACAAAGGGCATTAAGCACATATTAATTATACAATCAGCAAAAAAGCAGAAAGTACTAAGGAGCTTGATCTTAACAATTAACCACTACAAACGAATATAATATTTTAAAAGCCCAAGAAGAGAGAGAAACTAACCCAGGGATCAATTGGGACCTGAAGGTTTCAGCAGGTAATTCTCAAGACAGAAGACATGACTGGAACTGTGATGTCCAATCCAAAGCTTCAGGGAAACATCATCTACATATATTAAACATCACTTACAAGGTCAGACAATTAATTTCGGGAACTTATCCTAGAAAAAGTGCTATATATACATACCTCATGGCTGAATATCACTTTGGTCACCTTCTAAGTACTCCCCTTGGGAAGTTATGCACCGAGGCCAGCACCTACTCCACCCTTCAAAGCAATCTTGGAACTCTTTTTCTGGAATGGCCATCAGAGTTGTCGTCATACCCAAAATCTGACAATTACGTTCATCAACTTGCAACCATACACTTATGTTGGCAGCACTGTACAAACAACTCATTAAGGTATCATAACCTTGGCAAGGCAGGATAACAGCTCTGATGGCCATTCCAGAAAAAAAGAGTTCCAAAACTGCTTTGAAGGGTGGACTAAGTGCTGGAGTCGGTGCACAGCTTCCCAAGAGCAGTACTTGGAAGGTAACCATAGTGATACTCAGCAATGAGGTACATAGCACTTTTTCTAGCATGAGCTGGTGAAATTAATTGTCTAACCTCGTATATATGAGGGCTGTCAGAAAGTATCTAGCCATGTAATATGAAAAACAGAAGCATTTATGGCTAGATTTTTTCCAGACAGCCCTCATATGCAAAGGAAATACATACTACAGTAGCTCTCATTTATCTGCACAATAAATTAATAAATTTGAGCTAAGTATTTGGAGGAGAAACTAAGGCACAGAAACCAAACAACTTGCTTCAAAAGTAAAGCTGACTTCCAGTCCATTGTTCTAGCAGACAACTAGAATGAAACTCCATTCCTCAAAGCGCTAGAATTCATGGAAACTGGAAACTGTCTTCCTCAGATCCATGGGGCTGGAAACTTGGATAAAAGCTACTGGGAGGTTAGGAATAATAGTCTACTATTGAGTCCTTTTGCTTGAAAGCAGAGACACAGTCAACCTACTCTGAGTAGTTGGTTGGAAAAACAGTTATGTCCCACATGGAGATAATAAATAAAAGTGGCCACTGCTCATGGATGCTCTGACCCCACAGATGAGGCACACCCCTCTCACACGAACTAAGACGGAGGCTTAGCAGTAAACTTTTCAAACCACAGTTGTTTTTCTAGCATATGTACAGCACTCAGACTTCTACAACCACGTTAACTAAAGAACGCAATATCCCACAATGCCAATAGTCAAACTGAGTTTCTGCCAAACCCTGACCTTCCCAAAACCCTGCTTTAAGTATATTATTCCATTTCTGACTCGTGTCAACTTATATTAATATATGCAACGACTTTACTACATGCTTCAGAGCCACCTCACTACTAGTCTAAAAAGGATTTACATTTGAAGATACAAGATCAATGGGTAAGGTGGCCTGTCTGAAGTCATCTGTAAATCAGAGGCACCAGGAACAGAATTAAGGTTTTCTCTTAGTCCAGACCTCTGGGCATTTCAAACAGAAGCAAGTGGCTCAGTATAATCCCAATTGTTACAATGTGCTTTCCAGCACAGAAAGAAACATCAATCTAATACAGACGAGGAGCAAAGCAGTGCCTAGAAATCCTTGTGTCATTTCTTCCGTCTTCAGGGGTGAGTCTGGTAGGTTTTCCAGACGATCAACACGCCTTTCAGGCAAAGGCAAACGAATGCTTTCCCGCCCTTGTTAAAGAGCGCGCCTGACCCTGCAGGAGCTAAGCTTGACCCACGCTTCGCAATGGTTAGCAGATAAGCCTAGGAGAAGGAGGGCAGTGACCACAATGCTGCCTGCTATACAAAACGGCTGCCACCAAACAGCGCCGGAGCGGCCCAACGCCGAGTCCTGAGAGTCTTGAGCCGACAGGTGGAGGAAGTGCTATCAGAGAAGACGGGCAATGTTTGTAACAAGCATCTACCACGCGTCTAGTGCAGGCTCTTCTGGGCGTTGGGGACACGGCGGCGGACAAGGCAGAAAACGTGGGGAACCCGTGCGGGCACATGGAGCACCACGTGACGGGGACGGTTCCTACGCGGGCGGGGGGCCGGGAGGACGGCGGTGTGTGGAGCTGGGGGAAGCTGCGGAAAGCTGCGGAGTCGGACGGGCTTCGGGTGGAGCCCTCGCTGTCTACCACTTAGCTAGTTCTGAGTTGGATTATGTGAGTCATCTGTAAACTGGGGTGTCTCGTGGAGTCAGAATTCAGGTAACGCGCAGAAAGCGCTTCCCCAAGGTCTGGCGCCAGTAAGCGCTCTGTTCGGAACTCTTTCTTATAAAACGATTCCATCTTCTCGTTCCCGAATCCCAGTACAGTGCCGAGGGGCTCGCGGAGCGGCTGGCGCAATCAGCGCCGCAGCACAGGCAGCGACGGATGAATGGAAGGCTGCGCGGAGACCAGGGCAGAAACTGCAGGGAGGCGGCTCGGCGCCGCAGGAAGCACCTCCTAAGCAGAGCGCCCGGCGCATCTGGGGCGCGTCGCCGGGGCAGGGCACGGGACGCTGCAGCCGGGAGCGGGTGGGGGCTCCCCCGGGCGACCGCGAAGCGCCCCGGCGCGCCTCGAGGGAGCGTCACGCCGGAGGGAGGAGGGACCGAGGGGCGCGTGGGTCAGGAGCGGGGAGGAAGGGAAAGAGACAGGGTGAGGAGACTGGAGGCCAGAGCTGAGGGAAGGACTGAGGCACCGGCCCCCTCCAGAAGTCGTCTCCTCAGATACCCGCGCGCGGGGACCGTTTGGACGTAACCGCCTCCCGTCTCGGCGCCCGTCCACCTGGCGGGGGGGGCTCTGCCCCGCCATTGCCGCCACATCTCGCCCCCAACTCCCGCCCAGCTTCCGCTCGGCTTCGACCCTGTGCCTCACAGCCACCCCGGCCGACTCGGCCCGCTCCGCACCTCACACACGGACCATCGGCGGCAGCCGCCATCTTCGCGCGCGCGCGCGCCCTAGCCCCGCCCTAAAATGGGACGCCCACGTGACGGCTTGCCTCCAGACGGACGCGTGGACGGGGCTTGTCGTCACGTGACGGCGGGGCGGAGCCAAGATGGCGATACCCAGAGAGATGAAAAACTCGCGGCTAGGGCAGCGGAGGCTGTGATGAAAGCGGCCGAGTGGCGACGTCTAGGTGGGAGACGGTGGACAGTGACAGGACACTAGCTCCCAGGCTTCAGAGAGTGGCCTAGAGTGGAGCTTTCCTCCTCGCAGCTGGAGAGCGGAGAGAGAAGGTGCTGGGTGAAGCTGCGACGCTCTGCCTGGCCGGGCTTGAGGGGTCCCAAGTCCAAGGCGACCCTCGTCACCCCGGTTTGCCCGGTATCCCAGGTCTAGAGACATGACCCGAGAGTGCGCTTCCCCGGATCCGGGGACTGGAGCTCCACTGAGTGGGTCGGTGCTGGCGGAGGCGGCAGTGGTGTTCGCAGTGGTGCTGAGCATTCACGCGGTGGTGTTGGACCGATACTCCTGGTGCGCTGTGGCCCTCGCGGTGCAGGCCTTCTACGTGCAATACAAATGGGACCGGCTTCTTCAACAAGGGAGTGCTGTCTTCCAGTTCCGAATGTCCGCAAACAGTGGCCTACTGCCTGCCTCGATGGTCATGCCTTTGCTGGGACTGGTCATGAAGGAGCGTTGCCTGGCTGCGGGGCACCCATACTTCGAGCGCTTTGGAATTGTGGTGGCAGCCACTGGCATGGCAGTGGCCCTCTTCTCATCAGTGCTGGCCCTGGGCATCACTCGCCCAGTACCCACCAACACTTGTGTCATCTTGAGCTTGGCTGGGGGTGTCATCATTTATATCATGAAGCATTCACTGAGTGTGGGTGAGGTGATTGAGGTCTTGGAGGTCTTGCTGATCTTCGTCTACCTCAACATGATCCTGCTGTATCTGCTGCCCCGCTGCTTCACCCCTGGGGAGGCCCTGCTAGTGTTGGGTGGCATCAGCTTCATGCTCAACCAGCTCATCAAGCGCTCGCTGACTGTGGTGGAAAGCCAGGGGGACCCAGTGGATTTCTTCCTGCTGGTGGTGGTGGTAGGGATGGTGCTCATAGGCATCTTTTTCAGCATCCTCTTCGTCTTCATGGACTCAGGTACCTGGGCCTCCTCCATCTTCTTCCACCTTATGACCTGTGTGCTGGGCCTTGGTGTGGTCCTGCCCTGGTTGCAGCGGCTCATCCACAAGAACCCCCTGCTCTGGCTTCTTCATTTCCTCTTCCAGACGGAAACCCGCATCTACCTCCTAGCCTACTGGTCTCTGCTGGCCATCTTTGCCTGCCTGGTAGTGCTGTACCAGAATGCCAAGCGGTCATCTTCTGAGTCCAAGAAGCACCAGGCACCTACCATTGCCCGGAAGTATTTCCACTTCATTGTAGTAGCCACCTACATTCCAGGTATCATCTTTGACCGGCCACTGCTCTACGTGGCTGCCACCATATGTCTGGCAGTCTTTATCTTCCTGGAGTATGTGCGTTTCTTCCGCATTAAGCCTCTCGGCCACACTCTGCGGAGCCTCCTGTCCCTCTTCCTGGATGAACGAGACAGCGGACCACTCATCCTGACACACATCTACCTGCTCCTGGGCATGTCTCTTCCCATTTGGCTAGTCCCCAGACCCTGCACACAGAAGGGTAACCTGGGGGGAGCGAGGGCCCTAGTCCCCTATGCCGGTGTCCTGGCTGTGGGTGTGGGTGACACTGTGGCCTCCATCTTTGGCAGCACCATCGGGGAAATCCGCTGGCCTGGTACCAAAAAGACTTTTGAGGGGACCATGACATCTATATTTGCCCAGATCATTTCTGTAGCTCTGATCTTAATCTTTGACAGTGGAGTGGACCTAAACAACAGTTATGCTTGGATTTTGGGGTCTGTCAGCATGGTGTCCCTCCTAGAAGCGTACACTATGCAGATAGACAATCTCCTTTTGCCTCTCTACCTTCTGATACTGCTGATGGCCTAGCTGCTGTGCAGCAGCGATAAAGGAAACAGTTGATTCAGATTGAAAATAAATGTTAACGCTCTCCTCGTTTTAGTTTTGCTTATAATTTAAAAAGCAAAAAGGGGGGTTCCCTGCTGCTGTAGTGGCTAGGCTTCAGCACTCTCAACGCCACAGCCTGGGTTCGATTCCCAGCCAGGGAACTACCCAAAAAATTTTTAAAATAAAAAAAATAAAAAGCAAAAAGGCTAAAGAATAGTGCAACAACTCAAAGAACTGGACTGGTGCGCTATAGGGCCCCCTCTCACCTTGCAGTCCTCAAAGGGGCTGCAGTGGACACTGGAGGCCATAGAATACAGTGGTTAACGCTTCGGGTTCTGTGTCAAACAAATCTGGTCAATCATGGGCTGTACCACTTCTTAACTGTGTTAATGGCTTAACCATTCTGGGTCTCAATTCACCTGTCTGCAAGATGGGAATAATAAGGGCCTGAACCTCACAAAGTGTTTTGAGGATCCAGTGAGGTGAGGTGTGTGCAGTGTCCAGCCCAAGGCCCACACATGGTGAGCAATCAGTAATAGAAAGGGTCATTATTGCCCAACGCCAGTCCTCCTCTCAGTAGGAATCCAGGTAAGCCAAGGGTTGTACTTTTATGGGTTGTACTTGGAGAACAGAGTGACCTTAGCTTTAGCTGGAGGAGAATCCAAGAGGAAGAGCGCCAAATGCATGTGGTTTCTCCCATTTGGGCTACGAAGAGCTGCAGAGGGGTGGTGAGATCAGCTTGTTGCATGTGAGCAGAGCTGGGGGAAGAGGAGCTGATTTCTCCCCCTTCTCACATAGCCTGGCAGGGAGGGGCCGAGCAGGAAGAGAAGAGAACTTTGGCCCATCAAGGCCAGAAGATAGGCGTGAAGCTCTAGGGAGCTCATGGAATCACTGCCACATCCTTGAAAGTACTCAGACACTCCTTTGCGGCTCAGTGGAGACTTGACAGACCCTACCTTTCTCTTAGGCTCCTTTCTGCTTGCCAAAGGCGATGGCAAAATGTCGGGGAAGAGCAGCGGCTTTGCCTCATTGACTCCTGTGGCCTTGGGAAAGGACTCTGTCCTCTGGGTCTTGCTTGTCCATTTTACAGTGGGGGCCGGAAATCAAGCTCACAAACTCATGGGCCGCTGAGACCAGGCAGATGATGCACTGAAGGAGGGCAGGAAGTGGGACACAGGGCACATGTGCCTCTTAAGAAGCAGCTCCAGCCAGTCGCAGCACGTTAGACCATAAGCATAGTGCTGTTGACTTGTTCTTTCAAGGAAGCTGAGAAATCTGGATTGTTGTGTGAGATCTCCCAATTTTAAAAAGTTTTTACAAAAACGCTGAGGTCCAGACAAAACACATCTGTGGTCTGGAATCAGCCAGTTGCCCTGATTTGTATCCTCTGGGCCAGACCCCAGCTAAACAGGTTTAGGATTTGGTAGTTTTTCCTGCAAAGGGTCTGGGTGCCTGCCAAGTAGGCCTAAGCAAGAGGGACCCATGGAGGCCCTTGGCTGACCCCTGATTACACAGGCAGGAAAACAGGCCAGAGTGAGGAGGGGCCTGGCCTAAGACAAAAAGCGAGTTGGTCACAGAGACAGGACCTGAATCTGGGACTGGATTCCCAGCCCTGGTTGTCGTTTCCCTGCCCTGGGTGAGGATACCGGGAGCGTGGAGGTTAGACACACAGGCGCTGGGTCACGCTGAGCTTGCTGAGCGAACTAACAGCTGTGTGACTGTCCAGGTCACTTGACCTCCCCCTGAGTCAGCTTCTTCATCTGTAAATGTGGATGGTAAGCGGTCCATCGGTGTGAGGACTCAGGGAGATACATGCGAAGCTGTCACAGTGAGTGAGTGCCCACTACATGTGACTCACTTAGGAAAATCCCACAAACCTCACCAGGCAGGGCTGGGGGTACCCGGGATGATTTTCATCAGAGCTCTCATCTTGAGAACAAGACTGTGTGGGAAAGAAAGATTGAGAAGCTGCATTCGGAAGTCATTTTTATTCATTGTCTCGCACCGTAATAGAGTTCTGTCTGAGAGGAGAGAAGAGTGAGAAGCTAGCAGAGAAGTGGCCAGAACGCTTGTGGCTAAGAGGTTGCCTCTAAGGGGAGGCTCTGTTGGGACAGAGGGGAGACAGACAGACATCTTAGGAAAGGCACTTAGCTGGGCTCCTGCTGCCCAATTGCCCCCCAGTCCTGCCTGCCTGCGGGGCTGAAGGACACTGGCAGCTAGAAAACCAAAGAGGAAAGATGGGACCTCCCCATTGCAGCTGGGTGGTCGGGCCAAGCACCGGTGTTCACAGCCCACAGCCTCACCTGGCAGGGGACAGTGCCCAGCCCTGCGGGGGCCTTTAGGTGTACAGTGCAGGGAAGGGCAGCTCGGCTGTTGGCTGGAGCCTGCAGAGGATACAGAAGATGACCTTGAGATGCCCATGTCACCATTCCCCTCAACCTCCAGGACCTCTTCAGGAGGACTCTCTGGAACACACCCTCCCTGCCACCTACCAGTTCTCCGGGCTCCAGACAGTGCCAGAGGCCTCCATGAGGTGGAAAGTATAGGCCTGGCGTGAGCGGTTGGACAGGTTTTGCTCACTCTTGTGGACCACTTCTCCATGGATTAGGACAAGGCCCCCTGGTGGGGACACAGCAGGGCAGGAAGGGACACAGGGCCCGTGAAGACTCAAGAGGTTTGGGGCCTATTCATCCCCATTTCCGTTCCTGAAGGCCTGGGGGTCTGCAACCTGCCCCAAGGTCTGAGGCTCTGCTGTTGGACAGGTTCCCCTGGGATCTGTCCCCTCTGCTGGGGCCTGGGGCCTTGGCATGCCTTAGCAAGGACATCCCTTTCCATGTAGAACTGGGCAGGAGCGGTCTGGACTGTGCTAGTCGGTGGAGATCTCGCCAGTGAACACAGCATTGGACCTCAGTTTTCCCTTTCCCAAAGGGAAGAGGGGGTGCTAATAGCTGGCTGGCATCAGTTCAGCACTTGCTGTGTGTGCGCCACACGGGTTCTGTGTAAACAGAACGTCTTAGAGAACGTCATCTCACCGACTTCATCATTTGGGGAAACCAAGGCTCAGGGAGATTCAGTCATTTACCCAAAGGGCCGGAAGTAGCAGAATCTGGATTCTAGACTGATTCAGGAGATGTTGCTGTTAATCCCACTGCTTCCTGACCTCCTAGTGTCCAGTGACCCCCTCATTCTGGGACTTGGCGGCCCTCAGGTGAACCGGGCAACCAGCACAAGCAGAGACCCACAGGCATGGCCTCGGGGCCCTGCCTTCCTACCCGCTGCACCCCGCTTACCTCTCTGCACTGGTGTGGGCACAAAGAGGCTGGTATCCCAGGCTGGCTCTGACCCCAGGAAGCAGGTGCCAGGTGCTGAGCCAGCAGGGGCCCGGACCATCCTTCTGCACACTCCACCTGCAGGCCAAGATGGACCCTTTAGCCTCTCTTTGTCCTGGGTCTCTCTCCCACGGGGGGCCAGGTGCGAGTGGGCAGGGAAGGCAGGTGTCCTCACTGGTGTGGGAGCCAGGGATGAACCAGAGGCAGCCGTTCTCCAGCGTGGCATCCTCCAGTGCGATCCACATGCCCAGCACCCGGCCCAGGGGTTCCGTGTACAGGAAGGAGGCATCCTGGTGGGGGGAGACTGCCACAGGCCCAGCTGGGCGTGAGGAGCCCAGCCCCCCTCACCTTGGCCTTGTTTCGCTCTCCCCAGGCCTCCCATGAGCAGTTAGAATCGGGCCACTTCCTGGGCCAGAGACTCAAGAGATTTCACCTCTCCAAGCTTCAGTTTCCTAAACCACAAAGCAGCCCCAGTAATAATCCACCTCGCGGGGTTGCTGGAAGATTCCACAAGACAATGTATGGAAAGTGCCAGTAGGGGACCCAACATTGTTAATTGCTTGCTAAAAAGTAGCAGTTATTGTTGAATTCCAGCCAGGTAACTAAGGCCACCGTCCCTAGCCAGGGACAAGTGCCTCCAGCCGTCACATGCTCCACCTGGTGGTGTAAGACTGGGGAGTTGAGTGTGAATTGGGGGAACATCATTTTAAACATCTACCCCTTGTGATGCTGGGTCCCCCTGAACAAAGGAACTCTGTTTGCAACAACAAAGTATAAAGGATACGAATCTCGCCTCCGTCCTTCCTGTGTTTTCTGAGCACCAACCTTCCAAATGGTGTCCAGAGGACGGTGTCCTCATGGTAGGCACCCCAAAACATTTGGAGGAAGGATCACTGACAGAAGTGGGGTGCTGGACTTGGGGAGGGGATGGCCATTCCTTCAGGGGACTGTCCCCTGACTGAATGGGGGAGGAAGAGGTGGTCACAAGGAGGCCAGCTTGGACTCATGCAAGAACAGAAAGGGCCCCCTGTGAGGGGGTGAGCTCCCTGTCACTGGAGGTCACCCACAAGGGAGGCCTTAAATGGTGTCTGTGCATCCAGTGGGGTTTGGAACTAGATCGGCAATTTCTGTGCTGAATCAGTTCTCTGGGGAACTTGTTAAAATACAGATTCCCAAGCCCTGGCAGCCCTACTCACTCCAGGTCTCAGGGATCGGGGCCTGGCAATCTGTATTTTTAACCAGCCGGGAGTGGCGGCCAGGTTCAAACCACTGTGCCAAGGGACAGCCTCCCAATCCACGATTCCAGGAAGGTGGCTTCTCCCCGCTGGCCCGTGGAGAGCCCGGCAAGCGCCTTCCCTCCCTCTGAAGACCTGACAACCACTAGTGGCCCTGATTTCCCTCCGTGGCCTTTGCTCGGCCCATAGTCTGCTCTTGGCTCACCTTCGCCGCCCAAGTGAGGTTGCTGCAAGAGAGAGGAAGGGCCAGGTGAGTCGGGAGGAGGGCAGCAGGGAGCAGGGGCCACTCCGAGTCCTGTGGGAAGCTCTTCCCTGGCCACGGGTTTACCTCCAAGGATTTCCCGTTAGCACCCATCTACGAGCACCTACTGGGTGCCACGCCCAGCAAGGCTGCAAAGAGGAAAACCACCCTGCTTGGCAGGGCGCTCCCGGTCTGACCACACACATGCCTAACAAAACACAAGGCAGAAGTGAGGGGCAGCAGGAGAGGCTGGGACCCAGGCCGGTCTCTCTCTTCCCAAGGGAGGTGGAAGGCTTCTTGGAGGAGGTGGCACTGAGCTGAGCCTTGAAGACTGGGAACAGAGCATTTCAATAGCCAGAGAAAAGAGAAGGGAGTCCTGGGGATCCCCTTCCCTCCTACCACCAAATTGTAACTGAAAACCAACTAAGTGCCAGGCACCTTAACCAGAGGAGACCAGTAGTTTTTTTCTGAGACCAATATTATTATACATGTTCTCCCCACAAATCAGTAATTCCTCCAGGAAGAAGCTCTTGGCCCATTGTAAGAAGGGACATGGTACGAGTACTCTGCCCATTTTGCAGAGGGTAAACTGAGGCCTGAGGATGATGGGAAGCTCACCTTAAAGATGTACATGCTCTGCACCACCACAGGCATCTGGAGGCCCAGACTTCTGGCCAAGGCCTGGAAAGGGCAGAGGTCACACTGCCAGCCCACCCACACCCCCATCTGGCCCACCCACCCACCCTCGCCCTCCCCTCTGCTTACCTGCACTTTGGAGGAGTGTGTAACACACTTGAAGACAGGGTCGTGGGCGTGCAGAGCTGTGGGACAGAGGCAAGCTGACTGGCCAGTCCCCAGTCCCACTTGTCCCTTGCACTCCTAGCTCTGGGCATCCACACTCAGGCCTCAGGCTCACCGATTATGTGTGCAGTAACCTTTCTGCCTATTTAGAACCAAGGAATGGGCCCCACAGCCACCTTTACCCGACCCCAGGCTCCATTCCACCCATGACCTTCTTCGAGACCTTCCAACCATCTGGGAACCTCACCCTAGTCCTGACTCCCCACTCCTCAAAGGACTCCAAGGGGCCAGTCACTTGGTAGCAATCTCGGTACTGCCACTTACGCTATGGGACTTCTCTCTTGTAGCCTCAGTGTCCCCCTCTGTACAAGGGGACAAGAAGGCCTGCCCTGCCTCCCAGGCTGCCATAGGACATGCAGGGCTCATGCCTGTGCAGGCACAGCCCAGGGTCGCGCACACAATAGCCATGCTTCTCATTTATTTGCTGTTACTATTGTTACTACAAAAAGCGAGGGTTGAAATGTCATGTGTCAATTATACCTCAATAAAAAAAAAGTGAGGGTTGGACGTACTTAATGCCACTGAATTACAGACTTCAAAATGGTTACCATGATAAAGTTTATGTTAAGTATATTTCACCACAGTCTTTTTACAAAGCTACCATGATATAACTTCAAGTTTAAACATACACAGTCTACAAAATCAATTATAATGTATGATCCTTAAAAAAAAAAAAAAGAAGAAGAAGAAGGTTTCCTAGCTTGGTTTGTGGCAGGGGGCGGGGGTCTCAGAACAGGGACTGTGTCAACATTTAGTGTTCCTTTGGTGGCTCCAAGAATCGGTGGGACCTAGGAGCCCCCCATGTCCGGGGCCTGGGTCATACCCAAGTCAAGCAGCCACAGAGAGTTGAGGGGTCTGCACGTGCCCATCTGTATGGGGGTGCTCAGTGGCCCCCTCTTCTCAGTGCCAGATGATTAACATCATAAGACGCCAAAAAGCAGGGCCAGAGGGGGTGCTGCAGTTAGAAAAGCCATTTTCTGGGCCACTAAATTACTTTGAGCATTGGGTAACACCTCTAAACGCTTCAGGCCTCTTCCCTGCTTTCCTTTCTCCCTGGCGCCAGCTTACCATGGCCAATTTTGTTGATGGATTTCTCTGGAGGGACCAGGAAATTTCCTATGGCACAAAGAACAGGTAAAGGCAGAAGAGCTGGAGTCCAGCCTCCCCCAGGTAGCTGCCCTAGCACCCCTCCCCATCCCTGGGGGCAGATACTGGAGTCCAATGCACCCCACCTCCAGGTCCCCAGTTCCGAACCTTTCTTGTCAAAAACGCCTTTCTCAAAGAAGAATCGAATCTTGTCACCACTGCTCAGGAAATAGTCTGTGCTGCCCTGTGGGGAGGGGACATCAGAGGGACTGAGAGAGCACCATGGGTCAGAGCTGGGTCTGGAGAAGAGGAAAGAGGACTCGGACGTTTTTCATCCCACGGGTTACAGACTACACTGGTGCTGCTTTAACCTGTCCACTGAGGCACAGACGACGAACGGGAACCCCAAGTGCCTGGAAGCACAGTCAGAAGCTACAAGCATAGCATTTCTTGGAAACCTCTTAGTAAGTCACATGACTTACACTCAATATGATGTGATTCAGGACCCAGGCACCAGAAAGAAACAGGCTTGGTCCCAGGTAGGCTTAAGCCAATTGCTTTACCTCTTAAAGCCTCTGTTTCTTCATCTGCAAAAGGGGAATAAGAGAACTGATCTCCTCCAGATTGTTGGAGGCTTCGGGTAGACGCTGAATCTTACAGCAGGGGGCAGCACAGACCCTGGAGCTAGAATACTTGGGTACAAATCCCAGCTCTGCCACTGATTGGCTGTGTGACCACAACCACGTTGCTGAAGCGCTCTGGGCTTTGTTTTCTCATAAAATATAGATGCTATTAATGGTACCTATCTCTTAGGATGTTGTAGGGATTATGAGTTGGTATATAAAGCATTTAGAATCCCCCTTGGAATGGGGTTAAGTACCATGTGAGCATCTGCTATTATAATCATTACTACTATAACCACTGCTTCTAAATAGAAAACATGCAGCAAGAGTGTGGTCAATTGCTTGATAAATATAAGCTAGTACTAATCTTTTTCTGGGGAGTTCCCTGGTGGTGTAGTGGCTTAAGGCTTCGGCGCTGGCGCTGTCAGTGCTGCGGCCTGGGTTCGATTCCCAGTCAGGGAGCTACCCACATACCAAAAATAAACAAAAAACAAAAACTAATCTTTTTCTATTTTTCTTAATACCCTCTTCTTGTTTTTTTGGTTTTTGTTTTTGGTTTTTTTTTTTTGCATGTGGGTAGTTCCCTGGCCGAGACTCGAACCCAGGTCGCAGCGCTGACAGCACCAGCACCGAAGCCTTAAGCCACTACATCACCAGGGAACTCCCTCTTCTTGTTAATTTTAATATCATATTTTAAATTTTTTAGTATTGTATGAAAACGATGCCCCAAGAAGATGCCCCATGTTTTCACATGGCTTTGGCCACCCCTGGCTGCCGTCATGTATATCTCCCTACTTTCCTGCATGGCAACATAAATGCAATTTAATTGCATTCACACACACACACACACACACACACACACACACACACAAAACCCGAGGTCCCCAGGGGGCACAGCCCCAACACACCCTCATGTGTGCACATCTGCTCTCACATATGCCTGCATGGCTCAACTCGGTGACCTGCCTGACCCCTTCAACCTCCTTCCAGCTGAAAACTAAGAGGTTTTTTGGTTTTTGGTTTTTGTTTTTGTTTTTTAGCATTCTTAGCTCCTCTGTAGCAGGATCAGGGTAAGGGAAAGAAGTCAGGGAAGCATAATAATAATACTGAAAATAATGATGCTAAATGTGTCAAAGATTTCACATAACTCGTTAATTCACAAGGGAACCCCTAAGATGTTCAAAGGTGAATTCCAAGGACCATAAATGCTGAAACAAATTTACAAATTGATGCAAAACAGATCTATCTACAGGGCACTAAATAATAATTACATTCTGCAAGACCCAGTTCATACTCATTTCTTCAAATACTTTGCACATTACTATCAGTTCCATACAACTTACAGAGTTGTAAAATAACTCACAGACAGTGAAAGGTGGAGGTAAACTGGAAGGGAGAACTAGAGAGCACACCCATGATCTTGTTTTCTTTTAGTATACTTTCACAAGATCTCTAGTGAATATTGAGGATTACTAAGTCCCAGGCACTGTGCTGAGCTCTTGAGCAGCATTAAACCAAGATATATACACTTTCTTCTGTCCTCTCACCACCCCCTCACTGGTGTCTGGAGCATTCTCAGATGGCAGCTGGGAGGGCACAAGACTCAACCCCTTTACTCCTCAGAGCCTTTGAATGACCTTGGACACAGGATCCTGGTCTCTGCTTTCCACACCTGCAAGGCTGGAGTGCTTCCAAACGAAACTATTTAGAGGAAATTATGGTTCTATAACCCTTTTTCCTTCCAAAGTTCAAGTTCTCCGGGTTCCAAAGCTTTAGGCTATTGTAATTCCCTTTATGCCCACCAGATGGCAGGAGCTCCTTGGCGAGCGTGTGAGTGAGCCTCAGTAGGGGCCTGGAGCACAGACAGGCAGCTTTGGCTTGGGGGCCAGGATCAGACAGGCTCATAAATTCAGACTACGAAAGGTTACGAGAAACCCAGAGTCTCCAGTTCCCCACAAGGCCCTTTGTGGCAGAATCACTGAGGAAGGACAGCAGAGCAGTGGACAGCTCGGACTTGGTATCTGACAGATCTGGGTTCAAATCCTTGCTCTACCAATTACTAACCCCGTGCTTTGGGACAAACCCAGTGCAGCTCCATTTTCCCCACCAGTCAAATGGGGACAGTAATGCTGATTTTATAAATTCACAGTGAGGAGTGAAGGAAATACGCATTTAGAACACTTAGCCTGGAGCCTGGTACATGAAAAGCTGGGGCCTGCTTCGCTGTCAGAACAAGCCGTGGACCTCCAGGCTCCTACTCTGGCTGGGGACTGAGCGGCCGCATCAAAGACCAGATCCTGTCACCCACCTGGGCTCGAAGCTGCTCCTCTTCCTGGGTGGAAAATTCTGTGCGGCAGTGGAGAGGGACATCCATCTTGGCCACTATCTCACCAATCCTCTGTTGCATGGCCACACACTCATCTGCAGACAGGAACCCCTCCAACACCAGGAACCCATCCTCCTGGAACTGCAGGCAGGAAGTAGAGTCAGGCTTACCCCAGCCCTCAAATGCGCTTTCTTGTTTTTTGTTTTGTTTTTGCTTTTTGGTATGTGGGTAGCTCCCCGACTGGGAATCGAACCCAGGCCACAGCACTGACAGCACCAGGGCCGAAGCCTTAAGCCACTACACCACCAGGGAACTCCCTCAAATGCGCTTTCTGAGAGCTGATTTGACCCCTCCCCCAAACCCAAAGCTATGTGAAGGCAGGACCAAGTGTCCTATTCATTGCTCTGTCCCCACTTCTGACCATGGAGTCTGGCACCCCAGTAAGGGCTCCTGGAATGAATGAAGGAGAAAGCCAAAGGGAAAGTGCACCCCACTTTCCCCTCCCTGGGTTTGGGTCACAGGGGAATACAACCTCATTCGTTTATTCAACTAAAATTGATGGAGCATTTACTGTGTGCCAGACACGATTTTAGGAGCTTCAGTAATGAGCAAGCCAGCCATGATGCCTGCCCTCCTGGAGCTTACAGTCTAGCAAAGGAGATTGACATCGAACAAACCAACACCCAGGGGAGCATATAAAGGGGACCCCAGAAAACCCGGAATGTATTTATAAAAAATTGTGTATTTATTCTTGCATGTTTAAACTTCAGTCACCTTCACAGTCCTCTCCATTTGATGCCATACACCTATCAAGACACTTTTTCCACTGCCCAGAACAGTTTTTGAACTCATCTATTTTGATGCCTTGTAGTGAGTGCTTCTGCCATGTTTTATTTCACCTCTTCCACATTGGCCAAATGTTCCCCTTTAAAGACTTTTTTCATCAGGGAAACAAAAAAATAAAGTCACTTGAGATGAGATCAGGTGAATAGGGAGGGTGCAGTATGGGGGTTGTTTTGTTTTTTGCTTTTTGGTATGTGGGTAGCTCCCTGACTGGGAATTGAACCCAGGCCACAGCGTTGACAGTGCCAGCACTGAAGCCTTAAGCTACTACACCACCAGGGAACTCCAATTTTTGTTTTGTTTTGTTTTGTTTTTGTGCCACGTTTTCTTTGGTCAAAAACTGCTGACCACTCAGCGCCATGTGGGCAAGTGCGTGCGTTGTCATGCCACAGGTTGTTCGTGTAAATCACCCGTCATGAAAGAAGCAAATGCATTGAAAGAGTCTCCAAAAAAACAATACACAGCCTCTCACCACACCACCAGCTGGTATACTAATTAGATGGTTTTCTAGAACACTCACTTAGTAGGGGAAGCATGTAGTACAAGGGGCCCGCCCTCCA
This sequence comes from Lyroderma lyra, assembly GCA_004026885.1. Lineage (NCBI taxonomy): Eukaryota > Metazoa > Chordata > Mammalia > Chiroptera > Megadermatidae > Lyroderma > Lyroderma lyra. The sequence continues at coordinate 73,243 of PVJL010004356.1, forward strand.
GAAGATAATTCCAGTTTTTTGGGGTACCCCCCCATACTATCACAATCTGCTGAGTGCAAGGAAGGAAAGGGCAGTGTGAGAACTAAAGGCATAAGAGTCTAATGCAAACCAGATGGGGAGGCCAGAGGGGGCTCAGGGCAAGCCACTCTGAAGAAGTGACATTTAAAGGGGCCCAGCAGGACAATGAGAGTGGAAGAGACAGGGAAGAGCATTCCAGACCGAGAAAGCGGAACGTGAGAACGTGGGGCCTAATGGAGCAGGGTGGGGTGGCAGGGGCCAGGCCAGGCTAGGAGCTGGGCTTTATCCCGAGTGCAGTGGGCAGCCAGTGGGGAGGTAAAACTGATGGCGTATTCTGATTTGCCCCCAGTATTCTGAGGATACCGAGAAGGATCAGGAGAGAAGGAATATCTGTATGTTTGTTTGCAGAGTGTTATAAAGTCTTCACCTGAAGTGGAGTATTGAAAGTCACCTCCTGCAGTCACTGTGCCTGATTTCCCCAGCCCCTGCCTCCCTGCCCCATGGATGCTGAGTTCTGGCTTCCATGCACGCACAGGATGTTGGGACATTTCATGACTACCCACAATGGGCCCTTCTGTCTCTGGGCAGCTCTGCATGACAGAAACTTAATCCTCATCTCAGTATCAAGCCGAAAATTGCCTCCTCAGGAATTGGGTCAGCCACAGCTAACTGTCCATTCCGGTGAGCCCATAAACACACTGCTAGAATTCTTAAGAAGTTGGGGGATTAGCAAACAGGAGAGCAAAGATGTATGTATGGGGGTAGTCACTGAGGCTTGTTTAATGACAGCAATAAATCAGAAATAACCTAAATGCTTAGCCCAAGGGGAACTGTTCAACAAAGTATGGTCTATCTATCTGGAGCACAGCATAGCTGAAAACATCATGTGGTAAAAAAGTATTTCTTGACATTGAAATATGTTCCTGACTTTTTAGAAAAGTCAAGTACAAATGGGTATCCTAGCCATTATGAGAACTTGGGGATATGGCAAGCACTCAATAAGCAATAAGCTGTAGCTATTATGATGGACCTTATAGAGATTCCAGGGCTGTGTACCAAACTACTGTGTCAGCGTGAGAATTTATGGGTGGTTTAAATTTTCCTTCTAGGAGCTTTTCTGTATTTTTATGCATTTTTCTCTTGCCATCAGGAACAAACAAGGATCCTGTTATTTAAAAGTCGGCTTCGCTCTAATTCCCACGAGTTAGTCTTTTGTGCTTGAAATCATGGGGGACCCTGGAGCCCGAGCCTTGCTCCGCCCCTCGCTGGCCCCGCCCCTAGGCCCCGCTCGCAGGCCCCGATCCCGGTGCTTTATTACGGGTTTCTGTCACAGACACACACATTCCCCTCCCACCCTGGTCCTGCGGTCTGGATGTCCCCGGCCTGTGTGTGCAGAAGTTAGAGGTCGTGGGTGGGAACTGACCACTCTGGGCTCCAGTTTCCTCTTCTGAAAAATGGCAAAGGGTGGGGTTGAGTTCCAGGGGCCTGAGGACTGCTAGAGGTTTGAAGGGGCTTCCTACTCCTACTTGCCCTTCCCGCCCCCACCCTGCAGGCCCCTACCTTCTGGAGCTGGGAGGGGCTCAGGCAGGCCATGAGGAGGCTGGGCCCACCGTGGCTCCTGGTGCTCTTCTGCTACTGCTGGAGAGGAGAAAGGTCAGGAGGGGAGAGTACACAGAGCCTGGAGTCCCAGAAGAACTTAACCCTTCCCTACCCAGAGAAAACCCAATCCCGGCCCCCCTGCCCCGCTCCCAGTCTGTCTGGGTGCCCTCCAGGCTGAACCCCAGCCCTTTCCAGCTCCCTCTATCCTCACCCCAGACCCCGTGTCCATCCTCCCAGCCGACCCCAGGATTAGCCCTTGCCACTCCTTCCTGGCTTCTCCCTGCTCCCTCCCCGTTTCTTCCCACAAATCACCAGGCCTGACTGCTTACCAGGTGCCCAGAAGTTGAATTCCAGGAGTGTCTGGGCCAACAGGAAGACACCTGAGTGCCAGTCCAGGCGCCTCCACTAACTGTGACCTCCCACCAACTTCTGTCCCTCAGTTGAGGGTGCGACAGTCCCCTGGCCACCAGCATGAACACCTGGGTCAGGAGGAACGCAGGCTGGGTCTGGACACGTGCACACCAGACAGGCCCCAAGTGGCTTTGTATCCCAGAGGTGAAGAGGTCCTCAGGGAAGTGTCTGAGTTCCCCCAGCTCTGAAGATGGTGGAACAGAGTGTGTGGATTAGCTGCAGCTCAGAGGAAGAGCTGCTGCTCTTAGAAGGAGGAGCTAGAGAGGAAGAGCAGCTGGGAGAGGCAGCCCCGGTTCCTGCCCCCCACCCCCAGGCCCATGGTGTTTGAGGTCTCCCGTCAGGCTGGCACAGTGGAGGCCAGGAGTCGGAACAGCGCATGGACACCCACCGTCCTGGCGGCTGGCCCTGGGCAGCAGATGTCAGGCCATTCTGGCTGCAGCTTCTGAAAGCCGGCCACTGGCCTTCCCTGAAATGATGCTTTCTGAATGGCAAGGGGACAGAGTGTCTCGGGCATGAGCGTGGGGACACAGCTCAGCCCTTAGGAGCCTTGGCCCTGAGTCAGACTGTGCTTTCTGGGCCACCACACTGGGAGGAGCTGTGTAGTCCCAGCTTGCCCTGCCAGGCTCCTGAGGCTGAAGGGACAAGAGGTTCAGAGGGGTGAGACGGGGTGAGGTGGGGTGAGTCGGGCAGGCGACAGGACCGTGTGGGAAATACAGGGGAGACCCAGCTCGTTTCTCACTGTCCCGGCCCGTTCTGATGCAGCCACCCAATGAACAGAGGCATCTGCCAGGACAGTGAGGGTTCATTGTGCTAGATGGGCAACCCCCCTGGGAACCCCACCAAAGGCTCACAGTGGAGGCTCAAGTGCCAGGCCTTACTTTCCCCAGCTATAATTTGGGGTTAACAGAAATACCTCTCATAAGGGCCTGGCACCTAGTAAATGCCTACCAACTAGTCACCAAAAGTTAGCAGGGGCTGTTCTGGGTAGAATGGGAGGGTATTTTATTTTTTCAACTGCCCTAAGTTTCCCAAACTACTGTTGTTATCAGAAAAAAAGACCACCATCTTGGTTTTAAGTAGGGTGGAGAGTCCGGGGGGGGGGCAGGGGAGGGGGACGTGCTAGGCCTCCCATGATTTGTCCATTCATTCTGCTCAGGCTTTGAGAAATGGGTGGGTGGTGGTTGTTTTTTCCGAAAGCTACCAGCTCCAGATCCAACATTCCTGTGCTGGGCCCTGGGTGGCCCCAAGGCAGGGGTGGCGCAGGGGAGTTGGTAGGGGCCAGACCAGACAGGATGGGAAGGCCTCCACTGTGGAGACTGACAAGGGGCTGAGAGCGGGTCCTGGCCTGGCTGCCCAGCCTCCCCATCAGAAAGCCCATGACAGTGGCAGAGGAGAGTCCTGGCTTAGTCTTGACGTCACCTGGAGGGGTCAAAGCCCATGCAGTGAGGAAGGGCAGACTCTGGCCTGTCCCAGAGGACGTGCCCAAGCAGCAGGTATGGCCAAGGTCAGACACAACAGCCTTTCTTCTTTTTTCTTTCTTTTTAATGTGGGTAGTTCCCTGGCTGGGAATCGAACCCAGGCCACAGCGTTGGCAGCGCCGAAGCCTTAGCCACTATACCACCAGGGAACTCCAGCCTTTCTTCTGAAGGCAGCTCCTCTCATCTCCCTAAGCCTCTGCCCTTGACCCCAGTACCTTGAGCAGGCCTCCAGAGGGGCTGGGAGCAGGTCAGGCCCTCCCACGGTGACTTTAGCCCCATCTCTGCAGAGCCTGGGAGTGGCTGTTGGAATTACAAGGAACCTATGAGAGCACATGGTGTAAGTCCCCTTGTACAGATGGAGCTATGGAGGCTGTGGAAGGGAAAGGACTTGCCCAACTTCCTGCAGGTGATGACTGAGCTGTGACAAGGACCTGAGACTACTGGCTCCCATTTCAGTGTCCTCCCCTCACACCCCCTACCCATCAAACCTCGTGAGGGCCCAAACCACAAGTGGGCCGGCAGAGAACGTGCTGACGGTGGAATCCCTGGCCAGGCCCCACGCCTGACACCTAAGACATTCTGTCCTGCTCACACCCACAGGGTGGGGACAGGAGCAGAGTTAACTGTCTTGTAGGTGCACAACAAACGGTCACTCAACAAACGAGTAATTCCACAGGCCCCAAAGGCCTCAGAGAGCTGAGGGAAGGGCCCCCCCACAACATGGAGGCCTCCAAAGGCTACTTGCTGTTATAGATTTATTTGATATTTGAATGAGTCTACAAGTTCAGACCCACACGTAACGGATCGCTTCATGGCTGTCGGAAGCTAGTGTGCGTTATTTCTGAGGATTACATCCGATGACACGACACGGAAAACACAAATGGACAAATAGACATAATGATTAAGACAAGAGACGCTAAAACGTGCCTTAGTGTCCAAGTGATTGATCTAAGGCGGGGACCTTTCTAAGGCAAGGACCCCAAGTGACTGATCTACAGTGAGGTGGCTTCCTGCCACCGGGTGCTGAGTGGGCCATGTGTGCCAGGCACCTGGGACAGAAACTGGAACCAAAACCTAGGGAGCCTGCTCTTCTAGTGGTGACCTCCCCACCTGTGACCCCACCTCCAACAGTCTGTTCTGAAGACCCAGGTGGTGACAAAGTTGATGGAAGTAGCTGAGGCGAGCGGTGGCACTGGGCAAACTCATGACACGAGGTGGGGAAGCAGAGTCCGGGCGAGGTAGCTCCTCTCGGCTCCTTAACACTGTGATGAGGGACGGGGGAGGATGGAGCACCTTTCTTCCAGGGATTAGCCAACCCGAGTCTCCTCCCCTCTTGGCAGCTCCAGAACATTCCCTTTGGCCAAGAGCCACAGAAATGGGCGCCTGCCAAGACACATGGGGGAAAAAGAAAAACAAGACACCAAAAACAAAACAAAATACCCCCGCCTTGGGGGTGGAGAGGAACAAACAGAACTCTGGACCGAGGTCACACCGCACTGGGAAGGCGTCCTGCAGCCTGCACCCCGGGAAAGGAAGCAGTTCCGTGTCTCCCCCCTGAGACTCCAACTCACTGGCCTTTAGTGTCTTTTTTTTTTTTTAGTTTTTTTTTCCTTTTTAATACCCAAACCCTCCATTTTTCAATGCTTAAAAAAATGTTACTTAAAAAAAAAATCTGAAACTGACGAGGCAAGCCCCAGGCCTGGCCTTTCCGCCCAGCGGCCTGCTCTCCCCCGGCTGTGTGGCCAGAGCCCAGCCTGGCACCACGGGGGTGACCATCCCCAGCTGGTTCACCCTGGACCACTCTGTCAGGTCTGGGTGGACACTGAATGCTGGCGACGTCACCACAGAGGGAAAGGGAAACGGCCGTCCCTTCCTTAAACACCCCCCATCTGAGCTGGACTTCCTTGGGAATGTGTAAGTTACCTGGAGGGCGGGGCGGGAGGTGGAGAACAATAAATACCAAGAAAGTGGTCACCCTGGGCCTCTGGCTCCGGCTCAACCTCTGGGGCCGAGACGCCTCCAGGGAGGAGGCCCTGATTGTCCAGACACTGCGCTCTGAGACAGATTATAGGTCTCTGATCTCCCCGACAGGCGCCGGCGCCGGCCCTGGGGGCTATGAATCTCGAGGGAGCAAAGGGGCCAGCCCCTCAGGTACTGTCCTGTCACCCAGGCCGGCTCATTGGCCCACAGGCTCCTGCTCCACTGTCCCCAGCTGCTGGGCCCCTGGGCCGCAGGACCCCTTGGTGGTCCCTGCGCTCGGCCACCGGGCGGTTCAGGCCTGCTCCTTGTCGGCCCTCCAGAGCCGCTCCTTGACCTCGGGTGGCAGCGTGTTGAACAGGTCCTCCTCCACCACCAGGCCGCTGCGCTTGAGCAGCGGGCACTCGCCCAGCTCCACGGGCAGGCACTCCAGCCGGTTGCCCCGCAGCTCGATCTGGGTCAGGTTGGTCAGCTCGCCCACCCTTGAGGGCAGCGACTGCAATACGTTGTTGCCCAGGTGCAGGGCCCGCAGCTTCCGGCACTGGAAGAGCTCCGGGGGCAGCGCCTCAATCTAGAGGGGAAGGAAAGAGCAGGGGGGTAAGGTTAGGTGGGCACGCTCACACCTGAGGCCTCGGGGCCCGAGGCTTCCCACCCTCCCTCCCCCAGCACCTTCTCTGAAGCCCATTTCTGCTCCCTCAGGCCCCAGCACCGGCACAATCTGGGCCAAAGTCTGGCTCACTTCCACTTGGACTTTAGGTCTCACCTCTGTAGTCACTTCCTCCAGGAAGCCTTCTCTGACCACCTGGGCAATCTATGGTATTTGTGTCCTCCCAGTAGCACTGACGTTTCCATAGTGAAACTGCTTGACCACCTATTACCTTGGGATTGTGGGCTCTGAGAGGGCAGGACTGGGCCTACCTTGTCCCCGCTGTCTCTCAGCACCTGGCACCTAAGAAGCATATCACGCTAACCAGCTACTACCAACTCCACCCCTTCTCCACCACCCAGGGCTCACCAGCAGCCAGGCTATTGGTCCTGCCTGGTTTAAGAACAATTTATGAAAGCAGAACAGCACGCTGAGAAAATTCCGCACCTTTAAATGTTGCTGAGAACTGGGAGAGCTCACCAAACAGGGGAGAGAATCCCAGTTGTGTCACTTCCCTTTCCTGGACCTCAGTTTCTTCATGTGTCAAGTCACAGGCCGATCATGAGTGCAGGGAGGCCAGTGTTGGCCATTCAGAGTCCCCTCCTTCTGATTTTGCAAAATCTGAATAATGGGCAACGCTTATTAGCAGCTTACTACAGTGCAGGGTGGGCTTGCTTTGAGCATTGGCACTGTTAACTCATTTAACCCTCAGACTACCTGCAAATACTCTGTAAACACTCTTCCCATTTTACAGATGGGGTAACTGAGGCCCCGAAGAAGCTATAACTTGCCTAGCGGTCCACAGCTGGAGTGGTGAAGCCAAGTCTTAAACCTGGTTCAAGAGCCCACGCTTTGCTAACTGTGCACACCGTTGGTGGGACAAGGAGTAAATGTGGGGCCCGAGTGGGACATGCCGTACCTCCTGGCACACGGGAAGCGCTCCATGAATGCCAGCTTCTTCCCTGCCCTTCCGTGAGTGTCAGCTACAAACAGGAGTTCTTATTGAGCCTGTTTGTGCTGAAATGACCACCTTCAGATGTGATGGGCAACAGGGACCCTACCAGCTCTGAGCTTGCTCTGTCACTGTCCCCATTTTCCTGCTGAGGAGGCTGAGGCCTGGAGAGGTGAAATGCAACGTGTCCAAGGCCGCAGAGCCAGGACGGGTCAAGAGAGGGTATAAGCCTTGCTTCCTCTGACTCAGAGCCTCGTGATAGTCCCATTCTGCCAGGTGGAGCTGTTGGCAGCATAACCCCAGGCAAGTCCCTTTCCCTCCTTGGGCCTCAGTTTCCCCATCTGTAGAACAAAAAGGTTGGACGAGAAACCCCCTTGGCTGGGAACCTTCTGTGGCTGAGGACCTTTGGACAGAATTGTTCCTCCATCTCACAGCCATTTTTGGAAGAGGAGCCTGGTTCTAGGTGAAGAACTTGTCCTTCCCAACAGGGAAATTGGTGTGGCCATGGCTGGGCAGAGGCTACACCATGAGGGACACTCTGGCTGTTTTAAAGGAGACTCCTAACAGGGGCTTCCAAAATTGCCACCCCTGTGCCCAATGGTATGAGGCAGAGGTGGCCTCAGTCAGCAGGGCCAAGTTCAGGGACATGAAGGTGAGAGAGCAGATAGGACACAGGCTCCATCTGTGTCTGAGGGGCCAGGACTGAGGGGCCAGGGCCTTCCAGACACCCCAGTCTCCCTGACAGTTAACCCCTGTGATGACACAGACAGTGGTCAGGGCAGCAGGAAAGGTTCAGCCAGTGAGTGGCAGAGCTGGGGTTCACATGCAGAGCTTCCTCCCTGAAAACTCCCCAGGACACCCCCTGCCCCAGACAGTGAGCTCTCTCCAGGCTCCCCAGAGTACGCAGAAGGTACCTCCCATGGCTCAGTCCCCCACCATGGTCACACCTGTCCTCTGAACCTGTCCTTCTTCCTGGGGTGTTGCTTGTCCACTGAGGGCTTAAAGTCCTTTTCCGTCACCCCTAATCCCGCTCTCTCTCACCTCCTCGGGGACCTCAGTGGCTCCCTCATCAGCACTGAAAAGGCCTTAAGTCTACTTGGTTTCTGAAAACAGACAACTCTCCCAGGAGCCTCTGGGGCTGCTCCATCATTCTCCAACCTTCCCTTCAAACCATCTGGAAAGGTGTCATCCCTTCTCAGCCCGCTGTGATCTGGCTTCTGTGCCCATCCACCCATGAAACTTTCTGGCCAAAGCCACCAACTGCCACTTCTAAGCCACTGGACCTGCACCCGTTCTCCTTTCACCTGACTCCCCACGAGCTGTGAGCCCACGCGCTCCGGCCTGGCCCTGCTTTTCCGCTGTCCTCTGGAATGCTCAAGGCAGACTTCCTTCCCCCTCCATACTCTCCCTGGTGATCTTGTCAAGGATCCCTTCTCACCCACAAGCCCTGGGGTAATGACACCTTGCACTTCAGGCTGACTCAGCATGGTCCCTGGAAGTCCCTGTGCCTCCTCCGGCATCCTGCCTCAATGACCCCTGATCTAACCAGGCAGCCAAGTGAGAAACCTGGATGGAGTCACCCCAGACAACTCCCTTCCTCCCGCCATCCAACCCAGCCCACATCCTGTGCGGTCCACCTCCAAAGTCTTGCTGTGTCTCCCCATCCCTGGCAGCCTTCACCAGTGCAGGCACACGCCCTCCCGCTGCTGCACATGGGTCTCTGTAAGCCCATGACCACCTATCTTGCCCCCTCTAAACCACCCCCTCACACTGCAGCAAGAGCAATCTCTAAAATGCAAGCCAGGTTGCTCCTCCATCCACTTAATCAGCAAGAACTCTGAACATTTCCTACAAGTCAGGCATTGAACACAAAAGCCAAGGTCCTTGTCATGCAAGCTTATGGCCTGGCAAGGGGAATGGACGTGAAATAACAGATAGGATCATCCAAACAGAAGTGGAAAGAACTGGATGGCCTACCAGCCCTGGTCACTGGCCTGGCCCCTGCCCTCAGGGCAAAGTCCAAACTGCAGGAGTGGCTCACCACTCCGCCCAGTCACTCCAGTTATGCCTGGACAGAACCTACTAGACTCTCCGTTTCTTCTCATCTGGCTGACTCTTCCTTATCCTTCAGGGCCATGTGAAATGTCCCTTCCTCCAGGAAGCCCACCAGCACTGCGTTAGTCTGAGCTGAGGCCACTCTATGCTCCCAGGAGCCTCATGACCAGCGTAGCTTTTGTCGCAGTGATAACTGTTGGTCACTTGTCTTTCCCTACCAGACAGTGAGCTCAGGATGGGGAGCCTGTGGGCCTTTTTTGTCCCATCTCCTCAGCACCTCATTCCATGCTAGAAGTGCTCAAAAACATTTGCCAAATCAATGAATAAATGAATGAGCGGATGAACGAATGCCTGCCTTGTCAAGCCAGGTATTCCTTAGCATGAGTTTAAACCTCAGAAAACAGTAGTCAAGGGCCAGAGCCGGGCCATACCCACCCCTGCCTGTCTACCCGCAGGCCAAAGAACCATCAAGCCCCAGGGAAGGAGAGGGGCTCTTGTGTAAAGGAGGAGCCTGACTAGGACCGGCCCACATGAGCTCTCTTCCCTATAAGGCCTCTGGCATTCCACAGGGTGGGGACAGGACGTGATTAAGCAGTGCAATAGATGGTGTCAAAGGGTCTCCTTCCTGGGGACAGTGTGCCTGCCTACTGCCAGCTCCTTTCCTGAGGGGTGACCTCAGCCAACAGGCATGACCTAACAGGCCTGCATGGGGTGAGGAGCTGGGGGTGGGGGACAAGACTGGGAGCCAGGCTGGAGGCTGGCCACACTCTCCCTCAAGCTCCCCTGACAGAGCAGACCTTCCAAAGGGTCGTGGGATGACCACATCTGACCCAACCACAGGGGCGATCTGGCCCTACGCTGTGCTCTGAGGGAGCCACTTCGTCCCCCTACATACGGGTTCTCTTGGTGTTCTCCAAACACGGCTTCTCCGCAGGAGTCCAATTTTCCTATTCAATGGGCCTGTCCCAGGCTCTGGGGGCAGATTCTCCAGCATGAAGCAACCTGGGATCTGACCTCACACATCCATCTCCCATGTCTACACAATCTTAATCTAGGGGAGGGGAGCAGGATTTGTCACCATCTCTGATATATGGAGGATACATGATATATGGAGGCTTGGGGAAGAAGGGAGGGGGGCTTCTAAGTGGTCCAAGGTCTGTCGTGCTCAGACTCTCCAATCTGAGCGACACTGGAGAAATTGTGTCCTTTCCCAGGCAGAGGCATTCCTGGGGCTGCCTGCCTCCGTGTCTGGGGCAGCTGGAGGACTGAGCCCTGCAGAGGGCCGACATGGGGCAAGTGCTCTCTCACCGACAGTGCTGCCCCATGCTGCTGCTGCAATGGAGGCACCGAGGTAGTGGCTGAATCGGGGCCCGCCTTGGTCTCCCAGCCCCTGGGCATGGACTTCTACCTCTCTGTGAGTCCCCAATCTGAATGTAGGGACGGGAAAGACCTGTTCTTTCCAAGGTGAACCTCTCCGCAGGTCTCCAGAACTAGTGGGCAGAGGAGGTCCCTTTAGCAGCTGTGACTTTTTTCCATTGCAGAGGCCAGACCACAAAGCCACACGAGCGCCCTGCCCTCAACCCGACCCACCTGCCTCTGTGCCAGGGCCCTTGGGTGGGGGGCTTCCCAGGCCAGGGGAGGGGCTGGTGCACAGGTGACAACTCACAGGGACCATCAACGGTTCAAGGGTGCCTCCAGGGTGTGGCTTCCCACACTGCCGGCTTGCAACAGTTTGCACAATTTCCTCTCCAGAGAGGCAAGTGGTGACAAGTCAGCCTCAACTAAGCCCAGCTCTGCCCTCCACCACCCCCAAGTGCAGAGGGCAGAGGGGTGAGAGGGATGCCCGAAGTTATGGAGGCCGTTTGGTTTCACCTCGGTGGGCAGCAGCCACCACACAGTGTCTGTCCCTGGTGGACCCAGAGTTCCTTCAGCCCCAAATCTGGTCCTGGCTACACTGAGGAAAATACCACCAGCGCCAGGCTAAGTCCCGCCTCCCACAACCCAGCACCAAGAGAACGAGAGAACCACAGTCCTCGGACCTCCTGGCTTTGCACATCCCTGCCTCCAAGGAACTCATACAAGGGCACCCTGGGGACAGGCCCTACCTGGCCATACCATCCCTCCTGGCAAGAGAACTCTGCAGCAACCTGTGGTGGAGACAGGCTCCCAACCTCAGAGGTCCTGATTCAGTCTGGAGGGGGCTCGCAAACTCCATATTTTCAACAAGCTCCTTCCAGGCACATCTGGGAACCACAGGTGAGGTCCCAAGACACTGGGTCCCCCCCGAGCACCCCTACCATGGGCGCCAGCCCGCCCACCCGCCCGCATGCGGAGCCACCCATGGCCGGGGCACTCACCCGGTTGGCCGTGACGGCCAGGTTCTGGAGGTTCTGCAGGAGGCCAATGTCGGCGGGGAGGAAGGTCAGGTTGTTGTGGCTGAGGTCCAGGTAGCGCAGTTTGCGGCAGTAGAAGAGCTGTGGGGGGATCTTCTCGATCTTGTTGCGGTTCAGGTAGAGGCGCTCCAGGTTGGTGAGGTTGCCCACCTGGATGGGGATGTAGGCAATGTGGTTGTACCACAGCTTAAGGCAGGTGAGGCGGTGTAGGTGCTGGAAGCTGATGATCTCCTCGATGGTCTTGAGGTTGTTGTCCTTCAGGTCGATCTCTTGCAGGTTGTGGAGGCTGAAGATGGAGTGGGGGATGCGCTCCAGGTCACAGCGGATCAGCTCCAGCTCCGTGAGGTTCACCATCTTCTTCAGGCTGTTGAGGACGATGAGCTTGGTGCCCTCGTTGTTGATGGACAGCTTCTGCAGGTGCACGCCCACGTCCGTGACCACCTGCGGCAGCTTGCTCAGGTTGCTCTTGAGCCGCAGCACCTTGAGGCGCTTGAGCTCGCGCAGCCCGTCAATGACGATGTAGCGGTTGTTGTCCGCGCTCAGGTTGCCCGTCAGGTGCAGCTCCTCCAGCGTCTTCAGGCTGTAGATCCACAGCGGGATCTCCTTGATGTCTGTGAACTTGATGTGCAGTGCCCGCAAGTTCTCGCGCAGGAAGGCCAGCGCGGGTGCCTCGATCTTGGCTGCCGTGTGGTACAGCCACAGCTCCTGGAGCCCCGTGAGCTGGGCGATGCTGGGCGGGATGGTCACATCTGGGATCAGCTCCAGCTTCAGCACCTCCAGCTCAGTCAGGTCGAACACGGTGTCGGGGATGCCGCTGAGCATGAAGAGGTGCAGCTCCAGCTTGTCCTGCGCGTTCCTGGTGAGCCGCTGCCGTAGCTTGTCCAGCGTCCACTCGTTGTTGAGGTTCAGCTGCCGCAGCTTGTTCTCACTCACCTCCGACAGGAAGACAGCGAAGCGCTTGGAGTACAGCGGGTCATACTGGTCGATGAGGTGCAGCATGAAGGCGAAGTCGTTCTTGACATCGGGGATGTCGCTGTAGCTACTCTCCTCGCGGATGGACTCAAACGAGTACTTCTTGAGGGAGCGTCTCAGCATCCACCAGAGCGTGTACATGCAAATGAGGCCGTAGAAGATGACCAGGCTGATGTAGAAGGACGCCAGGATCTTGAAGAGCGTGGCCAGGGGGTGGGCGCAGCGGTAGGTGCGGTAGCCCGTCAGGCTCTCGATGTCCACGGTGCAGTCCACGTCGAACTTGATGTTGTGCACGTAGTAGACGGTGTAGCAGATGATGAGGATGAACTTGATCACTTTGATGATGGTCTGCCGCATGTACAGGCGGTACACAATGTCCCCCTCCTCAACGTGGGTCCGGAACTTCTTTACCTTCTCGAACAGCGCCTTGGCCTGCTCCCCCTCCTTCTTGTCCAACACGCCCGTCTCAGAGCGGTCCACAATGCCCTGCTCGATCCGAGACTTGGTCCGCTGCAGCATGGGCACGGTGGCCTCCACGTCCTCGCTGACTGTCGATGACTTCTTGTCCATGGAGCCGTTCATTTTGCTGAAGGCCGGCTTGGGGTCGCTCTCCTCCACCACCGTCTCCGACAGGGCCCTCGTGGTCCAAGGCGAGTCAAAGCACTTGAGCAGGATAGACACAAAGTGTTCCAGCTTCGAGCTGGTGCGTGGGAACTTAAACCAGAAGTTGCTGCAGGCCAGGAAGATGAGCGTGTGCAGAAGTACCAGGTAGGGGAAGTACTTGGCAAACCAGTGCAGACGGTTCTCGTAGCACACGGCATCCACGTAGTTGTACTGGTGCCGATCCAGGTCGTATTTGATGCCCGTGGGGCCCGTGTCAGGGGTTGGTAGGATCGTGGAGTTGGGGTAGGTGGGTTCTGGACCGGCGGCCGCCCAGCCCCGAAACGAGTCATTGCAGGAGTCCTTGGTGACCCACTTACAAGGCAGGCAGATCATCTTGTCCTGGGTGACCTGCAGCGTGCCCCCGAAGACAGCAATCATCAGCATGACGATGGAGATGTAGTCAGTGAACACGTCCCACCACGGCTTCAGGATCCGGTACGCTGGCTGCGTGTCCGCAAAGTAGCGGAGCTCTGTCACCGGAATCATGGTTCAACCTGGAAGGGACCACCCACAGGAGGGTGTTACTGTAGGGTGGCCTGGCCTTCTTGGACCCAGGGGTCAGGGGAAGAAGACAATGGACCTGTTTTATGAAATTCTACCTTGAGTCTAGCTGGGATGTCACAGCCTTGCCACTCATGGGCCAGCCCACGAGTCAGCCTTTCTCCAGAAACCCGTGGGAGGCTGGGACCTCATTTGGGTCGATCTTCTGGGCCCATGCGGACAGACCACTAACGAGGCCTTACAGCACCCCTCCTGAACTCCGGCAATGCCATTCGGGAATTTCTGTCTAGACCCCATCCTCTTAATGATCAGCCTGACCGGAGGAGCTTGCTGCAAGCACCCAGTTCACTCAGAACCAGGTGCCAGGAAGCAGCTCCAGTGACCCGAAGAGACTTTGACAACGTGTGAGAAAAGCCAAACGCAGAGGGAGGGCTCTGTATGAGCTCACTTAATGAAACAAATAGGGAAGTTTAAACACTCCTACATGAGTGCATGTAGCTATGTCCACACAGGAGCCGTGAGTACTGGGGAAACACACACAGTAGGTGTAACGACAGGTTCCTGGGGGAGGGGCCCAAGAGAGAGGACAAGAGAACAAGACCGTTCTCCGCCCGAAGCTAGATAACACAACCACACGTGCATTTATGTGACATTATCTCTAGCTGTGTGCGTCCACGTGTGTGAAAAAGGAAATTAAAAGCAGCAACAGCAGCAGCAGGTTTCCCGCCAAGAGGCCAATTTGGCAGGTCTCAGGGAGAACTGGGGAATCCAATTTTTTAATATGTGGCTTTGGTGACACTAATATTGGCCAAGTTTGGAAAACACCAGATAAGAAGCCACATTCAGGAAATCCGGCCAGTGACATACAGGGGGTGTGCAATGAAATAAATGTGCAGAAGGAACCCCCTGCCAAGGTACGCTGCTCTTATAACAAACGGTCTGTAAGACGAGACAAGACGAAAAAGGCACCAGATGCTCACGGGAGAATGCCTGGGAAAGTGTGAAAAGTATAGCGACAAAACTGAAATTCCTTCTAAAGAACACCACCCCGGGTTACCCACTTTCAACTTTTCAAAATAACCATCCAGTCCTTTCTGTGTATATTTTTAAAAAATAAAATTGTGACTTGACTTTACACCTGGTTTCTAATCTAGATTTTGAACCAAAGTTTAAATAGTTGTGTTTTGACAAATGGGTCCTTTTCTGGAGGGGAACAAGGCTTCCCGGGTATGGTCCGGGCCACCCTACTGTGATTACTGATAACATAAATAATGACGATGGTAATGAACCCTCCATAAAACAGGACTCCCTGCCAATTTCCCATCCCATCCTTCTAGGGCATTCTGGGATGGGTGAGGGGGACAGGGGGAAAGCAAACCAGGACTTTTCAAGGGGATCAGGCCACTTAGATGGAGGCATGCCAGACATCAGCCTAGTCCTTACCATGGGGCCCCCTCATGGAATCCTTTCGATGTCCAGGTGCAGGGCTTATCTTTAGCCTCGTTCCACAGATGGGAGAACTAAGGCTCAGAGAGGTGAAGTCACCTGCCCAGCGTCATTCTGCTACTGAGGGCAGAGCAGAGAACAAGCCTGGCCTATCTCTCCACCTCCCCACTGGGGTCCTTACCACGGTGTGGGCTTGCTCTCCACATGCGCAGAGGCCCACGTACCAGTAGTACCAAGACACTGAGCACAGGAATGTAGCTGCCCCACACCTGGGTTCACAGAGCTCAGGTCACTACAGGGCCAGCAGACATTATTGGTGTCCTGGGTCAGTGGCTCCAGCCTAGGAGTCGGCCCTTCTGGTGAGGCCAGGAGAGTGCCCGCCTTACCGGAAGGCCCAGGCCCTCTAATGACCAGCTGGCTCCTCATACCACCCACACCCCTGGGAAAGTGGCACTCGAGGGGAGGCCTGCTGAGCCACGCAGCCAGCCTCCAGCTGAGATACCCGGACACTCATCCCTCCCTTCCTGGCTCCGAGTCCACATCCAGGAGGACGCCCAAGGTCTGGGGAGCGGAAAGGAGGAGGGGCCAAGAGAGCCTGAGGGCCTGAGGCCTGCGACAGCCTGCCCTGGAGAGTCCAGAATGAGGTTCCCCGGCAGGATGCCAGGCGCGGAGGGGTGGGGGCAGTTTATGACCAGGCAGGATGTGGTTGCGACCTCACTGTTTCGGAGGGGGCGTGGGTGTCGGGAGCCTGGAGCACACCCAGTCTCACAATGAGGAGGTGAGTCTGGGCCTGAGGTCCAGAGCTTTGCATATGTTGCCTTCCTGACTCCGGGTTCTGAGGTGGGGAACAGTTCACAGCTCCATTTCCAGATGAGGGAGCTTGAGGATGACAGGCAGAAAATGATCCAGTCCATCCTGTCCCAGAATGCCCAGCTCTCAACCCCACTCCCCCCCGCCCCCCCCAGCACCTGGTCTCAGAGCACATCTTGAACTCTGCTCAGCCCTTGGCTTGGTCCTATAGGGGCAATAAAAGCAACCAAGGTGTGTTCTCCACCTCAGGGGCCTCTTGGTCCAGTGTGAGCGTGTGGGAAGGGAGGGCAGATACAGAATAACAGGACCCCATGGGTAGGCAAGGGCAGCTGCGGCTACAGCCGGACAGATGGATGCCAATTTCCGGCTGGGGAGAGCTTCAAGGAGGTGGGCCTTGGGCAAGCTCCCCACGGGCTTTCAGCCTCAGGTCTTGCACAAACACAAAGGGCAGGACACCTCACAGGCTGCTGGGAAGAGTCCATGGAACTTCATGCTTTTATAGTGCTTAGTGTAGTGTGGGGCAGGCAGGCAGTTTTGGCTGGTGTCACTCCTCGACCTCCTTCTTGTCACCTGGGACAGACCAGATGCTCCTTGGGAATAGGAGTCTTCAGCACACAGTAGGTGATTGATAAATTCAGAGGGTCTTAAGAGAGTGTCTCAGAGGGAGATAGGGCTGGAATGGGCGCAGTGTGTGACCCCAGGCCTCTGCAGGTGGGGAGCAAGGTGGTGATATGAGCTTAGCCGTGGAGGGACACTGGGGCCATTCTGGGCTCTGCCACTCAGGAGTGGAGTGACATTGGCAGGTGACTTCACCTCTCTGACCCTTAGTTCCTTTACCTGTGGAATGGGACTAGAACACACTCGGGCCTGGACCTTTGGGGCAATCCTGACTCCAACGGGCTCAAAATGAGTGAATAAAAGTGCACAGAACCAGAGCATGAAGGAAAGAAATCAGAAGGAAAATGGTCAGTAGGCTTGCAGAGACAGTTAGGCAGAGCCCAGCACACAGTCAGCGTGCAATAACACATCCTGGTGTGTTAAAGAAGCCACTAGAACACAACAGGACTTTTCAGTGGAATGAAGTAGCTCTGTATCATGCCATTTTGGAACAAAAAAATGAGATTCAGAATGGGAAATAAGGTGGGTTCCCTGATGGTGTAGCGGCTAAGGCTTCAGTACTCTCAACACCATGGCCTGGGTTCGATTCCCAGCCAGGGAACTTCCAAAAAAAGAATAGGAAATAAATAAATCCTATTTTGACAAACCCTTGACAAACATTCCCTGCACTGTGGGAGGGGTTCCCTCTGAGAGTGGGAACAGGAGGCAGAAGGAAAGGAACCACCATTTTTACTAGTATGCATTATCTTTGCAATCGAAACATAGTACAGAATTTAAAATAAATACAGCCTAAAAAAAAAAAAAAGGAAGAAAAAACTGGCCCTTGGGTGTGGGGATCAGATGTTCGTTCTTTTTTGCAGCTTTGAGAAGGCGATTCAGGAGGGCAATAGGGAGCTGGGTCAGGTCAGGTCTCTGCCCCAAGAGATGAAGACTTCGGAGAGGATCCCGAATGCAGAACAAAGATCAAGGGTTGAAATTGGGGCAGCGGAGAAGGCAATATGCCTTGCTATCCTCTGAGCTCTGGTCTAGCTAATTCTCTTTCCAGAAAACATGTATCACTTTAAGTTGGAGACTCTGCCTTCCTAGAGGTCAGGGGCCAATGCCAACCTTGGAGGCGGGAGACCCTGTCTGTACCAGGTAAAGCTCGGAAGCAGAAGGCAAGAGACCACAGAGGGTTCGGGTGGGGAGGCTGGGAGCCCCACGCAGGACAGGGAGGATCCAGATTCATCTGGTTCCCTGTGCAGAGCCTGGAATGCAGAGGTTTGCTGAGTCCGGGACGGAGAGATGGTGGGAGGAAGGACAGCAACAGTCTGGGAAAGACTCTAGAACAGAGACTCTGTGCCAGAAATGTCCATCACAATGTTATTTATATCCCAGGAAAATTGGAAACAATCCAGATGCCCATTACTGGTTGACTGGTTAACTACTTATCAAATGATCAGATGATAGAATACTATAAAATAATGAAAACACATTAGAGTAAAGCACTTGATGACTTGATAACATGAGATCTCCAAAGTATGTTAAATGCAAAAAGTAGGTAACAAAACTGTGAAAGAGTAACCGTTCCTCAATAAGTTTTAATGTAAGTTAAACGCATCCCTTCAAACAATCTTGGTAGTGAGATTACACTGCTATTTATAATCTTTTTCACTCCAAGCTTACCTCTATTTTGTATTATAAGCATATGTCACTCATAAGCATATGTAATTAAGAAAAAAGATTTTAAAAATGACTATTCCAAGGGATCAAGTATAGCTGATTGGGAGTTCCCTGGTGGTGTAGTGGCTTAAGGCTTCGGCGCTGGCGCTGTCAACGCTATGGCCTGGGTTCACTTCCCAGCCAGGGAACTACCCACATACAAAAAAAAAAAAAAAAAAAAAAAAAAAAAAAAAAAAAAAAAAAAAAGAATAGCTGATAATTTGGAGTAAGGTGGGAGGAGACACCAGATATTAAGACTAACAACGAAGCTACAAGAATTCAGAAAATGTGGTTTTGGGGTAGGGATAGATGGGCACCAAAGGAACAGAAGAGCAAGCCTACAAAAAGACTCTGAAGTTTCTGGAAACAGACCTGATAGAGCTGGCTTTGAAGGTCAGGGGGAAAGAATGGGTGTCCCTAAATGGAGCGGGTGCTCAATTATTCTAAAGTACAGCCCCATCTACCTCCTTACATGAAAGGTGATCCCAGTGACTTAAAGACCTAAGACAAACTTGAAAATATTTTTTAAAAAAATCTAAGAGACTATCTTACTGTCTTTAAGACAGAGGAGGATTTCTTATTATAAAGAGTACAAACCGTTATAGGAAAAAACTGACATTGATCGCATTAAAGTTAAAATGTATACACATCAAAGGCTATAATAATAAACAAGTGAAAAGAGCTCACCACTTGGAGGAGATATTTGCAAAGTGTGTAACTACCAAAGGATTAATATTCAGAGCAAACACAGAATCCCTATGAACATAAGAAAAAGGCAATCTAGCAGGAAAAAAATGGCCAAATATATGAATAGGGAAAAAAATATAAATGGAAAATAACATATGAAGTAATTCTTAACCACATGGCTAATCGAGGAGTGCAAATGAAAATAATCAGATGCCATTCCACTCCCCTGCGATTGGCAAAATGTTGAATTCCCAGTGGCAGAGTTAGGGTGCTCAGTTTCCTCAATCCAGCAATTTCTCTCCAAGTTATAGATCTTGGAGAGTTGCTTTCACATACTTGTAAAGCCACCGACAGGAATGCTCAAGTTGTTCCTAATAGAAAAAATTCAGCAACAACCTACATATCTGTCAAGGAGGGCAAGGATACGCTGCTCTGATCATACAACGGAATGCAAAAGCATTGGAAGCAAATAAGCTACAGCTCCATGTATCATGAGCCAAACAGAAGCAAGCTATAGAATACAAACGTTATGGAAGGCTTTCCATGACGTATATATCCAAGTGTAGTGAAGATACAAAAACCCGCATGGAGGGCCCCAAAAGCAAGGTAATAATTTCATTTATAGGGCAAAGAAAATGGGACTGGGGAAGAGGCTTCAATTGTGCCTGAAATAATGAGAATATGAATGAGAAGCTGAAGCAAGTATTGCAAAAATTAAGGTCTGACAAAGCTGAGTTCTGGATAACAGCTATTTGTTCTAGTATTATACTTTTCTGTGTGCTTAAACTGAAATACTCCATCCCAAATTTACCGAGGCAGCCCTCTGTTTCTGCCCCTCCTGGCTGGCCCTCTCTCTGGTCCTCGCACCTGCCAGGCTCAGCTGGAGGCAGCAGCTACCGGACCAGTTGCCAGCGCAGCAGGTTCAGCCCCTTCCAACTGACCTGCTCCTCACGGGCACAGTGGCACCCGCGGCCTCTGAGGACAACGCACACACAACATCACCCCTTCCTGATGGTGCCCTGCCCCCAAGGAGATCTGGAAGTGGGAAGTGGGCAGGGTGCAGCCAGACCCCTGCCATGTGCAGCACACACAGGTGGGGAGAGGCGGGCCCAGGTCCCTGCGGCAGGGCTGGAGCATCTGTCTCTGGGGAGTCAATAAGCAACCTAGAGGGCCCCCCAGCCCCTACCCCTTGGGGGCCGGCAAATCTCAGGGAGTGCAAAGAGCAAGAGCTTTGGAGTGAGGAAGACACAGGTTCAAATTCAGCTCTAGCATGAAACACCTCCATGACCCCAAACAAATTATTTAGCCTCAGCCTCGGTTTTGCGATGTTAAAATAAGAACAGTGCTACCTATCTCATCTATCTGTATGCAGTGACTCAGATGATGTCCAGGCAATATTACATAATACAAAAAGAGATGCTGACCAGTACGTAAAATGTATGATCTGTGAAAGAAGCCAGGTACTAAAGGACAAATCCTGTACGATTCGACTGATATGAGGTCCCTAGACTTGGCAAAGTCAGAGACAGAAAGGAGAACGGTGGATGCAGGAAAGGACGATGAGGAGTGCTTCATGGGGACAGAGTTTCAGTTTGGAAAGCTGAAGAGTTCTGGAGATGAACTGAATGGTGGTGGTGGTTGCACACCAGTGTGAATGTACTAAAAGCCACTGAACTGTACCTTTCAAAATGGTTAAGATGGTATGTTTTATGTTATTTGTATTTTACCACAATAAAAAAATTAGGGATAAAAATATGACCTCATTCTTGTTTTTTTTAAAAAATTAAATCAGTAAAAACTTACTACTGTATGCATGGAAAAATCTGGAAAGCTATACATAGAACTACATGTGGTTAAATCTGAGGACTGTCTACGTTACACATTCCTCTAGTGTTTAAATTTGGTACTTTTATAAGTTGAAAAAAAAGATACTTGGGAAAAAGCCAAAAGGCCTTCCTCACTGTGTGGTTTCTGAGGATTGTAAAAGAGTTTACGACAAGTACCTGCACTGCAGTCTACTGCGTGGGGGAGAGGGTACCAGCTCCGGGCAGCCCTGCCCAGGGAGCAGGCACCCTTCAACAGGCAGAGTGCTCACTGCAGGGAGGCAATGCCTTGGGGTTGGGGAGCTTGGGGACCAATGACTTCCTCCTCTGAACCCGAGTTCCCTCAACTGTAAAAGGAGGCTATTACGGTACCTACCACAGAGGCTTACTGTGAGAACTGAAAGCAGGATGATGCATTGTATGCTATGTCGATCCAATGAGGAAGATATGCTATACTTACCACAACCCAGCTGCCATGGTGGAAAACCCTCCCACACTGCAGGGAAGCCACCCAGGTGAGGGCCGAGCCCTGAGCACGAACGCTGACAGCACAGACCAAGACTCGAGGACCTCCGGAACTCACAGAGCCCACTCCTGGCTCAGGATCCCCCCGCAAAGGTTGAGGGTGGAGAGGTAGCACTCTGCTCACAGAACCACCCTTTAGGTGTTGAGCCTGGTTCCTGTTGTTGCTTTGCTTCTTACAGATGGAAAAGGAGTCGAAGAAATGGCGCGCTGCCCCTTCAGTCCCAAAGGGAGACCACCCAGCACGCTCCAGCCCCTGCTTTGGCCTCCAGAGATTTGGCTTCCACACCTGAGTGGTGGCAGCAGGCGAGGCGGCGGGTAAACAGGGCACTACAGAGAGCCTTTTGTTGAAGCCCAAACAGAGACTCTGGGAAAACTTCCCAGGCAGGAGGGGACGTGGGAGGCTGGCTGCCCTCCCTGACTTCCCCACCACCACCACAGTTGGGAAGGCTGTCCCTCCAACACTCTCCCAGGGAAGGGGGCAGGGTCATTTCCCAAGAGGCTCCAGGACACTGGGTCACTGGCCTTGTCCCAGGAGGGCTCTGGGCCTGTGAATGTGCTCCTTGGTCAGCACCCCCAGGCCTCTTCTGGTCCCAGGGCCAGGACGGGGAGGAGGTCACCTCATCATCTGGTACACTCAGGCCCCTACACACCCAGGCGCACGGCAATGCCCTCTAGGTTCCCACACCCAGCTGGAGTGAGTCAGTGGCTGTGAGCTGGGGGCACTGCCTGGCTTGGCACGCTCCTTGTGCAAAAGGGCACACCCTCACTTCCTGGGAAAAGGAAAAGGGGAGACAGTGCAGGCCAGAGGGGGAGGGGAATAAGTTTCAGTTCCAAAGTGCTCTCACACTTGGGCTGGACCTCCCAAACAGGCTCAGCCTCCTGCAAACTTGTAAAGGCAGGGCCTGCCTTCTGGGTGACAGGTGAGGGGCTTCCCCCACTGTGAGCCAAGCACACAGGATAGGAAGCTACACCGGAATGAGAGCTCTCTCCCTGCCCCTCCAGGCAGCATTACAACTACAGGCTACCGACCCTGCACCCAGCTTCCTGTGCCCCTGCTCCCAATCTCCACGCAAACCAGTCAGGTCGCTCCGGTGTGTTACCTCAGGATGTCACTTCACCTCCCAGGGCTCTGGTGTCCTCATCTGTAAAATGGGCTGATGAGACTATTCCTCACAGGCTGGTATGAGGACTGAAGGAGGTAGTGTATAAAACTTTTGGCCCAGTGCCTATCATGTAGCTAGACTCTATGATGTTAGCTGCTGTTAATAACATAGTTGGTATTATCAGTCTCTTTACAGGTGTGAAGAGGTTAAGTGACCTGTCCAAGGCCACAACACTAGGTGGTGGGAAAGATCATCCAAGATCCAACTTTCCATTGTGCCAACACACCTCAAAGGCAAGCAGGTCTCTTGGGACTGCCCAGGCACCCAGACCCCTGGAGATGCCCCCAGGAACAATATGCCCTTTTCCTGAGGGGGGGGGGCCTGAAAACAAGGCCTCTTCAGGAAACCCTAGCAGGCCACACTCAGACACCCCTGGTCTCTCGGGTACAGCCGTAAGGAAACTTTGGAAGGGAGTCCAGCTCTAGGTTTGGGTTCAGAAGCCAGGAGTCAGGTCTGGGCCTGCAGGGGCAGAGGGGCCTTAGAGACAGGTCCTGATCTGCTATGCATCCCAGTGCTACCTTCCTGGACAGGTTACAAACTGTGGGTAGACTCACCTTCTGCTGAGGTCCCAGGGGATGGGGACTGAGGGGGCTGGGCTGCAGGTGAGAAGACTATGGGCTGGAGGTGGGTGGCCCCCTGGGATGCTAACCCAGGACACCGGCTAGGAGAGGCACAGTGCAGGGTTCCTACGCCGCCCTGCCCCTGGTCAGAGCATGTGTCAACACACAACTGTCAGAGGGCATGAGCGTGCCAGCAGCATGTCTGAGAATGCCCAGGTGGCATGTGAAAGTCATGGACTTTTACAGTCACTCTTACTCTGACAAAATGCTGCTCCAGGCATGAGGTTATACTGCAGCCATCTATTTAGCTTTGAGGTTTTAAGCCCTCGAGAGATATTTAAATGTAAAACTTCCTACGAGATGCAGTGGAAACGCATTAGGACATCAGGGGAGACAGCAGGGGAAGATTGTGGCTGGGAGTAAAAGCTACTCTAGAAACTTCAGCCCAACACACCCTTGATGAGAAAAGTTAAATGCCCCCCTGCACCCCACCCACACATACTGGGAGATCACTAACACCTCCCGTCCCCAAGGGGAGCTCCATTGGCTTCTACATCAAGGGCACCCATTCTGATGGCAGAGGACTTTGTCACCAGAGATGGGGACTAGAGCTGAAAGAATCGCCCTGGTCAGTGTTTCCCGGTGTGGCCTGCAGACCACCAGCCTGAGGAGGGTCTTCACAGGGCAGATTGCTGGGCCCAGCCCTCAGGCTCTGACGGGTGGTCTGCGGTGGTAGGCTCAGGGGAAATAGCATTTTAAACACGCTCCCGGGTGACTCAAAAGTATCCCTGAGCCCGAGCACCTAGAGCAAAGGAAAAGAGGGAGGGAGGGAGGCTGCCAAGGCAAACAAGCCCGGGTTCAAGTCCTGGCTTTGCCACTAAGTTGTATAACTTTGGGCAAGAGCCCTTGTCTCAATGAGCCTTGGTCTCCTGGCCTGTAGAGCGGTGAAACTACCTCACATAGGTGGCAGGCAAGGTGGCAAATGTATATAGTGACTTGGTACACAGACCACGACCACTGAGGATGACGACGGGACCTGAAGGCCCTGCAGCTGGAAGGAGGGAGAAGATCTCGGCTGGAGGTCTCTGCGAGAAGGACAGACTCCAGGGAAAGGATGACCAGAAAAACGTGGGAGACAGTGGGTTCGGGTCAGTGAACTGAGAACCCCGCCAGGTGAGGGAGTCATCTCAGGTACAGACCCCATCCCCAGCTTGACCCTGCTACAGAAACACTCTCCTGGTGCCACAAAACCAGGCTGCCAGGCCCGAAATCCCTCCTGCCACAACTCACCTCGAGGTCGCTTGTGCCCTGAAAGAGCATCTTTTGACCCAGGTCTCAGGGCAGCTCCTCCCACTTCTCCTCACCTGCCCACCCTCAAGGCTAAAACCTGAAAGGAGAATTGCAAGGAGAACAAGACCGAGGTTTCCACCAGGAACTGCCAGGGTAAACTGAGTCAGAGCCAGACTCAGGCAAACACAACAACTCGTGTGTATCTCCTCAACCCTGTGCCTGCGGTGGCACACAGGAGGCCAAAACCCACAGGCCAAACCTCTCAGGCCGGCCCACGCTGTTCCCTCCACGCTATTCCCTCCATGCTGTCCCTGGCATGCAGGAGGAATTCTGATCTCAGATAAGTAGGACCTGCTGCTTCCTGCTCATCGCTGGCCAGAGAGACTTCAGCGCAGGCCTCGCCTCCCTGCAGGACAGAGTTCCTCAAAACCAACAGGAAACTCCTACAGGGCAGGGCCCAGATTTGCTGACCTTTTCCCAATAAACAGGAGAGTGAACAGAGTCACACACCAGGCATTTCCCACCTCCCTCTGCTGCTCAGAAACTCCAGCATGGTGAGGGAGAGGAGCAACGGGGCAGGGAGAACCAGGAGAGTATCATGTCAAGACTTTCTGACCAGACACACTCAGACCGCCCCTCGCCTGGGAAAGAGGTCCAGGGGAAACGGTTAAACGAAGCAAGAGCAAGCTGTGGACCAGCAGCTGAAACGGAACTTGACTTTGGATAAATAAAGCAAATAGCAACAATACATGTGGGAGAATATACCCCTCCCCATTCCCATCTCTGGAGATGGGGATCATGGGAGACTCACTTTCTATATGACATTAAAACCAAGACGTTATAAACACATGATGATCAGGGAGTTCCCTGATGGTGTAGTGGCTTAAGGCTTCGGCGCTGGCGCTGTCAGTGCTGCGGCCTGGGTTCGATTCCCAGTCAGGGAGCTACCCACATACAAAAAAGCAAAAAAAAACCAAAAACACATAATGATCATGCATTCACAACAACCCAGACTGACAAGATCTGGGCTGAAGGAGAAAAAACAGAGACTGGCAATGAAACTGAACATGGCATTTGAAGCGTACAGTAACTACGTGCTCTTCGGCTGGCCACTGAGCAGGAAGAATTTTGTTTTCTGCCACCTCTGCCCTAGATGCCCTGGACCTACAGTGAGAAGAGCGAAGGACTACCCAGACAGATATTGCCTTTGCTCCCCGGGCTGGGGCAGGCACCGGAGTGGCTGGCCTGGAGCCAGAGGGGCCCAGTCCTTACCCCGTGGACGGCTCTGCTATCTGCGCGTTGGCTGTCGGTGCTGAGGGTGGCCCACGCCTGTCTGGGCAGGGTCCCGGCATTCCTTTCGCTCCATGGAAGCTGCCTCCCTAGGAGAAAGCAAGAGCTACTGTCAGCAGGGAGGTGTGTGACGACCCGAGTTACCTGCTGTGCTGCCAACATTTTCTGAGTGCTTGCTCAGTGCCAGGCCCTCAGCTGGGCTCTAGGGTGACAAGAGAGCATGAGACAGGCTACGGGGGAAATGCCAAGTCAACAGTGACAACTGGCTCTTAAGAGCCCAGGGTACTGCTGGGGGGAGCCCAGAAGCTATGGGAACATGGAAGAAACACTAGACTCAGACTTGGGGGGCTGGGGAGGGGTCATGGAAGGCTCTCTGGGAAAAGGGTTGCCTGAACTGACTGCTAAGAGCAGGAGTTGGAGAAAGGGCATTCCCGGCAGAAGCAGCAGCACATTTGCCTGCAGGGGACAGAACAGGACATCCAGAGAACGCTGAATGGTCTGGTCTGACTAGATCCAGGTCTGGAGGTGGGAAGTGGAGAGAGATGCACTGTAGCAGGGAGAGCAGGCAAAGACAAATCCTCAGCCCAGACACATGACTTCAACCCAAATATAAAACCCAACCATCCCGTTAGGCAAGAAGCATTTAGTGAGCATCTACTACACGCCGGTACTCTGCTCAGAACTGTTCACAACAGTGAACAAGAACAGTCAGCAGGGTGGGGAGAGATGTGATCAGACAAGGATGGGGGCAGGGGGGAAGCATTTAAATCAGCCAGGAGCTATGCGTGTGGCCCAGCCATCAGGAAAGGCCAAAGGATACACAGGAGCTAGCAGGAAGGGGTGGGGAGGCAGGCAGACAAAGGGACTTGAATGGTTCTAGGAAGGATTGTGGAGCCCTTCAACCTTGTTTGCCACTGAGCAGTAATCACACCTCCTCAGTGCCAGGCCATGTGCTGGGAGGAAAGAAGCAGAAGACAGTCTCCAGTCTCACGGGGAGACAATAACCTGTCAAGTCCCACACAGGGTGATGGCAACTAGAAAAGCATGTAGAGCTGTGGAGGCACAGAGGTCACCTAAGCCAGCCTCTACCTCTGCCTCACCCTCCTTGACAAGGATGGGGGATACCCACTGCGCAGTCCAGTCACTTGCCTGTGGCAGAGCCAGGACCAGAATTCAGGCCTCTAGGCTGGCTCCCTGTCACTGATTCTTCTAGTCCTTTCTCTTCCAGGAAATACACAGTGACTTCTCCCCACATACTCACCCAGAGCTAATGCCTCTTTTCTGGGCTGCCTCTGTAATACTTCTATTACTAAGTGGTATGAGTGTTCTCTTGCCTGCCTCTCCTCCTACAGGTGGCCAGGGACTGTTCTAGCACCAATTTTGGACCAGAGCAGGTACTTACTAAAGGATGGATGAGTGAATGAACGAATGAAGGGGGTCAAGGGATGGAGAGATGGTGTGCTGGGCTCTAGGGTCCTATATCCACCTCACCTGACTCATGAGGTCTTACCACTTGCCTGGGCCTCAGTGCCCCCATGTAAAAACCTAGAATCACCTCTACTCTCGGGCGAGGGAGTCGGACATCAGGCTGATTCCTTTCATCCAACTCCCATCGGTGAGGTCCAGACCAGGCTAGGCAGCAACCCAAGGCCCAGCCACCTCCTTGAGTTCTGACCTACCAGAGCAAATCTCAGGAGCCCCCATGGTGCAGCAAAGCCACTCAAAGTATGTAGAGGACACTGCTTCCTAGTGGATGTGCCCAAGGGATGGAGGACAAAAGTAACTGGTTCATTTCCAGGAGGAAGTCACAACCATTTCTTGAGCTGCTAATCTGTGTCCCATAGCCCCTGGAGGGCAGAGGAGCATTAGGCCAAACACCAAAGAATCTCTAAAACTGGGAAGACAGAGGCAGAGGCTATGCCATTCATGCCCCAGCATCTCTCCAAAATCTATAGTCACCTGTCCTTGCCTCCCCTGGAGAGCCAAAGGAAGACCTGACCTTCGTGAAGGCAATGCCAATGTGGCTGAGCCATGGGCACTACCCAGTCCCTCTGAACAAACTCCTCCTCCTGCATCCCCTCCACAGGCAGTATCACCAACAGTAGAGGTCCTCCTCCTGCCTCCAGTCTGTCTGTATGCCAGTATGTTTGCTCAGATGGCAGGATACAATTTGGCAGGGGTTATAGGGATTCCTAACGGAAAAGTCAGAGAGGGCTTTGGGAGGCTTTCAGCTCCCCCAAATCCCTCCTCCATAATTTGACGCCTAGATTCCCTTTCCCTCACCGAGCTCTCTCCCTCACACCCCACCTTCAAAAGGCTCTCTGGGGTAGGGCAGGGGGAGAGGGAGGACAGGGGAATGCTCACCCTACCCTTTCAGCCAAGTCCCCACCAGGAGGAGGCTACAAGACACCCCCCCCCCGCCCAACCATCTCTCCTTTCCAAAAAAGGCAGCAGTTGCATCAGCTGAGAACCAGCGCAATCTTGGTTCACTCCAGTCCAGACCAAGGAAGAAGCAGTCGGAATCATCCTGAACGCTAAGGACCCTAGGCTAAGCTCTTTCAGCCGCGGAGCCAACTCTACAGGATCTCCAGTTCACCAACAGGGGTCCAGCCCGGACCTACTCAGATCTGGCCCTCAGCCCATCTGGATGCACAGGACAGGGCCGACTCCGGGGCCTCAGACCCCAGACTGGTCTTCCCAAGGAGCCCCAGCCCAGACAGCCCCAAAGAGCCTAGCTAGGAATCCTGCTCTCAAGTCTGGGCACTGTTCCCGCCGGATCGAGAGGAGGGAGGGGTCCAAGGAGAGAGGAGGGGTCCGGGAACTCAGGAGATGGGAGCAGGGGAAAACCTTTGAAAACGCCGAAGAGCTGGCAAAGACAGAGAGAGCCCAGAGGTGGAACCTCTACGAAGAGGTGTGTGTATGTGTGTGCGGATGGGTTAGGAACTGAGGGAACCCAGGGGATGACAAGGGGACCTGAGGGAGCCGGCGCGGAAACTCGCGGTATTTAGAGCGCAGGGAGGCAAGGGGTGCCTGGGAGGGGGGCTCGCGCGCCGCGGCACCGTGGAGAGGGTGCGGCCCTGGAGACCCGGGGGAGGAGGGAGCCCGGACGCAGGCAGAACTGAACTGTCGCGGGAGGGAGCCGGCCCAGTCGGGCAGAGCTGGAGCTGCCTGGGGCGCCCGGGGCCGGACAGCTGGCCGGGGGCGTGCAGGAGTGGGTTCTGAGACGTGACAGCATGCGCCCCTTTCTCCACCTCACCCACTCACCTGGGCCCGCCGCGCCGGGCCGCCCAGCAGGCAGCCCCTGGACCCCGGCCGCTCAGTCCCGCCGCCGGCCACTGCGCCCCTCCGGCGCCTCCTTTTGTTTGTCCCTCACTGCACCACTCAGCCACCTCCGCCCCGGAAGTGACGTCACCGTCGGGCGCGAACGCGGCGGCCAGGGCGTCTCCATCTTTTTGAGGGGAGTTCGCTCCGCGCCCTCAACCCCTCCTCCCTCTTCTGGCGCCATGCTCCTTTGGGGCGGAAGTAGCGGAGTCCGGGCTCGGCCCCCTTAAAGGGACAGGACCGGCCCTAACCTTCGGGGCGCCCTTGGTGACAAGAGGTGAAGTGTCCGAGGCGGAGGTGAGTAACAGATGCCTGAGTGTTACTGCTCAGAGGTAAGGTGTCACGGCTGGCGAGCATGGTAACCGGTTCCGAGCTGGATTGTGCCAAAGTACTCGCAGCGTATGGTGCTGCTAGGATAGCCTAGTCACTAGTCACCTTACCGAAATGTTACCCGCGGGGATAAATTGCGCGCGCTTCTCGCTGACCTGCACTCCCACACTGGGATCTGCCAGGCCGATCCTGTCTGCACCCACATCCTCTCCCCACTCCGCGATCGTGCCGGAAATGGAGCCCAAGGTAACTTGGCAAATTCTGGGTAGAGCCAGGCAGGGCTAGAATCCGGTCGCGGACTCCAGCTCTGCAACTCTGTGGATAGAGAGTCCTCTCAGTTCCCAGGCCGATAATAGTAACGGCAACCACGTCAAACCATAATCATACAACGGCGTAGTGTGTGCAGCAGCCGTCTGGTAAGATGCACAAGAAGCTGTTAACTGGTGGCCTCAGACGGCAGAACTGGAGCCCTGGGTACCCAAGGCAAGGGGGAAGAATTTACTACCATGTGCACAGGTCGTTTATTTTAAAAATAGGATGAAGAAGATAATAACTGCTCCCATCCTTCAGGTGCAGCTCTCCTGCTGAGAGGTCTTATTTTCCCCTGTTATTAGAGGAGGAAACAGGCTCCAGGATGTTAGGGACCTCAGCAATAATACCTCAGAATCAGCTAGTGGAGAAGCTGAAATTTGAGCCCTGCAGGATTTTACACTAATGCCCACAGTTCTGGCTTATCCACTCCCTACTGAGACCCTTTCTTGTTACCTGCCATACAACACCCAGCGTGGGGCCTGGCACACGGCAGGTATCCCATAACTGCTTATTGGCTGTTTGCTGACTGAACAAGTGGAACAAACAAGAGACAACCTGAAGTATAGAATGAAGAAAAGCAAACACTGGAGGCCAGAGCCCAGACTGGAGTCCGAGGCTTGCCCCTTGCCAGCCTTGAGACTGTGGACCCAGCACATCCCTCCCTGAGCCTCCCCGTCCCCACCTACAAAACTGACAAGCACAACCCCAGTTGCTGACACAGTGCTCCTACCTGTCCTGCTTTGTGCTTTACACGAAGATTAGCCCCATTTTACAGATCAGTAAGTGAAGCACAGAGAAGTTAAGAAAGTTGCCCAAGATCAGAGGGGAGGTCCCTCACAAGGTCTCATTCCCTCACTTGGCCGAAGAGCTTGAGCTCCTTGATCTCTCTTCAGCCTCCTGGAATCAGCACTAATCTTTGGGGAACCTACGGTGTGCTAGTTGAGCTGCCAGAGGCTGAGGATCAGGTGGAGAGCAGGATACACAGTTCCTGTCCTTGGAGTGTATGTAGTGAGGGTGACAGAAACACTGCAGTCAGCATCTGTGATAAGCGCTGTGGTGAGCAGAAGCTCAGGCCTTGGGAGCACAATGGAGGGAGCACCTGGCTGAACCCTAAGTTGAGTCAGAGCGGGCTTCTCAAGGGTGATGACTTTTAATCTGTGATTGAAAGATGCATAGGATGTCTGGAAGGAGAAATGATGAGGCTGGAGGCTCAGAGACACGCTTGTACCTAAAGGTAGCTGACATGATAGGAGATGATGCAGGTTAGAAACTTTCAGCCTGGCTTCAGTGTGACTCGCTCTTTCCTCTTGGAGGATGACTCACATAGCGACATCCGTTGAGTGACTACACACTTAACCTTCCACATCACCAAAGAGTAGGAGTCCCTGATTTTATAATCCAGGGGGTGACAAAGGAATACAGGAGAGTTAAGAGCGATGAGGAAGTCCTTCACACTGGATCCCCACCTCCACCACTTCACTTGGCCCCTAGAGTGGCAGCCAATCTGCCAACACAAAAACTCTTTGCATGTGAACAAAGGTGTCAGCCCCGGAAGTTCCTCCTGCCTTCCTGGCTGGGTTCTCAGGGTACCCGTGTGCTGGGACTTCTAGCTGGGCATGACTCCTCCCTTCTGTAGCCAGCAAGCCAAAGTCACTCCAGCTGCAGTGGGAGAGGATCACTCTGCCCTAACAAGACATGGGGCACTGCCAGCTCCCTGGAAAATTTGTGAAACTCTCATCCTACTTCCTTATTCCAGGACAGTGGTACAAGCTTTGAATTCACTGCTGGGGTCCTTCTGTGCTTTTCCAGGACACTGACTCTGGGTAAGTCATTTCTCCACTCTGAGTCTCAGTTTCTCCACTTGTAATACTGATGTGACTCTAATGTTTCTGCCAGGCACTAAATATATACACATATATGAGGGCTGTCCAAAAAAAAATCTAGCCATAAATGCCTCAGTTTTTCAAATGACATGGCTAGATACTTCCTGGACAGCCCTTGTATATTTTCCCCCATGTGTAAAACTGCCCTAAAGAGGGAGATTTCAATTTTGGATCTGGGTTCTGTGCCAGGAGGCATAAGGATTAGTGTACCTACTGTGTATCTCACTAGGGTCCCCACTCACCATCCCTCTGACCTGAGAACCTGCAGTCTGGACTCCAGAAGTCCTTTCTCCTTTGCCAATTCCAAAACTAGGGGGAACTGTGTATAAGTCGGCATGCTTGATAGAGTTCCCCAGACAGGCTGTCACCTCCCTTGGGACAGAACCATTGACTTGACAAGTTTTCACCAGGCACCTGTCTTATAGGGACTCTGTTTTTAGATCCCAACCCCACCACCCCAAAAATCAAGAATCATTATCTGACAAGAGGCTTTGTTGTCCTGCTTGGTTTACTAGTTTTTGGTTAACTCGTGTATGATGGGCCAGGACCTGTGCTAAATGCTTTGTGTGGGTGATTGCATGTGCTGTCCCCATTGTACAGAAGAGGAAGCTGAGGCTGTGCTGACATGACCAAGATCCCGTGGCTAGGTCAGAGTGGAGCCAGGATCATTTTCTCCCACTCCAAGTCCAAGTTTTCATCTCCCATGATCATTCCTGTAACAGACTGGCCTTGCCTGGGCACGGTACCTCTTCCCCAGGCTCCTGCTCCAGAGGTGCCCTGGTTTGTAGTTTCTCAGTAACTGGGAAGCTCCTGACATTATGAGCCCAGGGATTCTGTACATTTGTCTGGGCACTGATTAAATGGGCACAATACAGAACTGATTCACCCCAAGTACCAAGTGTGCCACTATTGAGGAACATTGAAACCAAATGTCCTTATTGCATAGAATTGGCTTAGGTGACACGGAGCCAGCCTGCAAAGCCAAAATCACCTTGCCCGCCCTTGCAAGCTGCCATTCTGAGAGGAAGCTGGACAGGCATGGCTCCTGTCCGCAAAGGGCTGATGGTCTTCTGCCGCCAGGGGAACTGATAGAGGTGCCAGCACCCACCTCTTGAAAGAGGGATATGGAGGGAAAGAGTCTGGAATTTGGAAACAGGTGAACCAGAGCTTGAACCCCAGCTCGGGCTCTCTCAGCTGAGTGACCTTTGTTCATTCTCCTCTGGGGGGATGACAGTGCCTTCCTAGTAGTCTCTGGTGAAGATTAGAGAGTTTAGCACAGCAGTCAGGCACATAGTAAGTGCTCTCTGAGTTCAGAGAAGGGCCCGATGGACACAGAAGGCTTCAGAGAGAGGGCAGAGGTGGGGCTAGGCCCTGCCAGGGGGATCGAGGGCATCCCAGACTGAGTCACAGCTTGAGCAAAGGTGGGCAACGTCTATTCAAAAGCAAAGGGTGTAAACTTCCCAAAGCGGAGAGAGCATAGCAACTGCCAGTTCTGGATTCAGGCTAGATCCAAAGGCCAGGCTTGGGAGGCTATGGACTTTATCTGGTATCAATGCAGGCTGCTTGGCAAGGCCAGTCCAACGGGAGGTGTAGCTGACCTCAGCCACCAGAGGACTGGTCACTGTGGCATTGCCCTAGGGGTCATTCAGCTGTTGGTCACCAGTCATTGGGCTTTCTGGCCAAGAAGGTAGCCAGTCACTGCCCAGACTGATGGAGGCGTGTATTCGGGGAGGACACTGACCGCCGGCCACCAACCCCTGACCTGGCAGCAAGGAAGCCTGGGATCTGAGATGCCTGGGAAGCTGCACTAGAAGGAGTCCTGAAGGCCATCTGGTGCCTTTCAGGTGGGTCTGGGTTCCTGAGTGCTGCCATGGTGCCTGCTGCCGGCATCCCAGCACTTCTCCCCGAACTTATTTGTAATAATGATGATGATGATGGTGGTGGCATTTGCTGAGCACTGACTGTGCCAGGCACCACGCTGAGTGATTCCATGTGTTATCTCATGGAATTACCATTACAGCCCTCTGAGGCAGGTACTGTCATTATTCTCATTTCTGAAATTATTCTCAGAAAGGTTTAGTAATTTGCTGGAAGTCACACAGCCAGTAAATGGCTTCAGTCCAAGATCTGTCTGATTCCAGAGCTTCACAGCCTCATTAAAAAAAAAAAAAAAATCAAACCTTATAGAAGTTTATGTGACCCGAACCCATTCCCAGAGAAAGCCCCTGTTAATAATTTAGTGGCATCCCTGGGAACATCCTAACGCACAAACATATACGTAATTAAGCAGTCTTTGCTTTGTATGGTTCTAATAGGAATAAGTTTCAGGTACCACCATTTAAAGTAAATCTTAGTTTTTGTGCATCAAAGGACACCAGTCCCTCAGTAATGCAGTTCAAATTTCAGCATGCTATGTTAACTCTGAGTAATTCCATAAAGTGTGAAGTGCACTGCTGGCTCTTTGAACCACATATCACTGTGGAGTAACAGATGTGCATGATGGTCAGAGACAAGTCACATCAAATTGTTCAAAGCCTCTCACTGATTGGTCACCATGCATGTTATTCAGTTCACATACAGACAATGAAGCATGTAGTTCTATTGCCTCCTGTCTCCCAGAGATAAACCCAGGTGACATTTTACAAAAAATGGATCATCAAAAGAGGGGATGGGCCAGCAAAGATGAAGTACCACAAAGAAATACAGTGATATCAGAGAACGACATCTGAATTGAACATAAAAGGAATGATGAAACACCCGACTGTAGAAATGTGGGCCCTGCAGCTATTCATTGGTTCAGAAACTCCAGATATGCAGCCAGAGAAACAGTGAAGGCAGATTAATGGACATAAATGACAAAGGCAGTACAGACAGAAAGAATGAAGTATACAAATCAGTGGCAGTTAGCGTATTCACAATGTTGTACAACCACCACCTCTCTCTAGTTTCAAAACTTGTTCATCACCCCAGAAAAAACCCAGACTCCTTAACTAAGCATTCCACATTCCTCCCTCCCATTTCCTGGTAACTAATATGGTTTCTGACTCTATGGATTTACCTATTCTGGATATATCACATGAAAGGAATACAATATGTGACCTTTTATGTCTGGCTTCTTTTACTTACCATAATGTTTTCGAGATTCATCCCAGTTGTAGCATGGATCAGTATATCTGTTGTTCCTTTTTACTGCTGAACAATATTTTCTTGTATGGATATACCACTATTTACCCATTCATCGGTTGAACGACATTGGGGTTGTTCCACCTTTCGACTGTATGAAGAACACTGCTCTGAACATTCGTGTGCAAGTTTCTGTGTGGACATTTGTTTTCATTTCAGCACATACCTAGGAGTGGAATTGCCAGGTCATAAGGTAATTCTGTTTTGGGACCTCATAAAAATTTAAAAATTTTGTGCATCAAAGGACATTATCAAGAATGGGATCAAGGTTATTGATTCATTTTGAATTAACTTTTTTTTTTTTTTTTTTTGCTTTTTTTGGTATGTGGGTAGCTCCCTGGCTGGGAATCGAACCCAGGCCATAGCACTGACAGCACCGGCACCGAAGCCTTAAGCCACTACACCATCAGGGAGCTCCCTGAATTAACTTTTATAGATGGAATGAGGTAGAGATCTAACTTCATTCTTTTACATGTGGTTGTCTGGTTGTCCAATTGTTGAAGAGATTATTTTTCCCCTCAATGAATGGTCTTGGAACCCTTGTCAAAAATCAATTGGCCAAAGATATCTGGGTTTATTTCTGAGCTCTCAGTTTTGTTCCATTGGTCTATGAAGACTGTTGAGAAAAATATCCAGCCATAAGTGCCTCTATTTTTCATATTACATGGCTGGATACTTTCTGGACAGCTCTCCTATATGTCTATTGCTCTGCCACGCTGTTTTGATTACTATAGCTTTGCAGTAAGTTTTGAAATCCACCAGCGTTTCTCGTGTAACCTGAATATCTGTTTGTGTCAGAATGCTAGGAGCGATCTTACTCCTTTCAGTGGCTGCACATTTTAATGAAGTGAGGCCTCAGTTCCCTCCTGAGGCATGAAAGTCTTCCCGTGCCTGTCTGTGTGGAGCCCTAGGCCCAGCTAACTCAAAGTCTGAACAGGAGGGAGTTCCCTGGTGGTGCAGTGGCTAGGCTTCAGCGCTCTCAACGCTGCAGCCTGGGTTCGATTCCCAGCCAGGGAACTACCCCCGCCAAACAAACAAACAAACAAACAAACAAAAACACACAAACGTCTGAACAGGGCTGGCTCTGCCTGCTCCCTGCTGGCAGCTTTAGGAACAACAAGTCCTTGCCTATTAATCCTGATGTCAAGGATATTGGTATTGCTGCTGGGTGAGGGCAGCCCACGTGGCCACCTGTGCCCTTCCTGCCCTCAGCTTTGGGACCCCCAAAGGCTTCTTCCTCCCCCTCAAATTTCTGGAAACTGCCCCTATTACACCCACATGTTCACACACACAGATGTGTCCACATGTTCAAGTATGAACACTATTTGCACATGAGGTCACAACCACACATGGATTTACTCATGTTCAAGGTCACTTTATGACTTTAATGGGCCTCTTTCTTCATTAAAAAAAATAAAAAACCATATTTTTACAACTGTGCTGGTGTAAAGAACAACTTTCATCCCCCCTTTTTTTCTTATTTTACAATAAATTAAAATTAAAACATTTTCATGGGCCCCTCAAAGCATTGTGGGCCCTTAGCACTGTATTTCCTGAGGAGGTCTGATGGAGAAGTCAGCCCTGCCAGGAAACACAAGTGCGTTCACACACATCTATCCCCCATATTATACAAGGGCTGTCTGGGAAAAATCCAGCCATACATGCCTCTATTTTTTATATTACATGGCTGGATACTTTCCAGACAGCCCTCATACTAATTCAATGAATATTTGCAAGTACTCACTCTATTATTCACACTCATAATTTCCTGGGCACCTTTTTGTGTCAGGCACCAAGTGAAGTGCTTCCCATAAATTACCTTATTTGTATTCATTTTATGGATAGGGAAACTGACATTTGGAGAGGAGACGGGCCATGCCTCAGTTCAGACAGCCACGGTCTGCTTGGCACAAAAGCCAGTGTTCAAATCCTCTCCCCTGGGTAGGCAGTGGGACAGACCTGCCCCATGGAGGGGATAGTGTAATGCTCACTCCAGTGCCCACAGACTCGCTTGGGCGCACACGCCACCCCTGCCTTGCAGTCCCCAGCAGCGAAGCCCCACCTTGGTGTCCAGCCCTGCCCAGGGCAGTGAAACTGGTTAGACTTACCCTTGTCTAGCAGAGGCTCTCCTCACCCTCTGTGGAGCCAGGTGGCCCAGGCCACCTCCAGTCTCAAGAGCTGGCAGTGCCCAGAGAAGGTGAGGGGCTGAGATTCTGGCCAAGGACTGGGGAGGGCTGCAAGCTGAGGTCTTGTTCATTGTGAGTGTGTTTCTGCCTGTTCTGGGCCCCGGGTAGTGCAGACTCTCCTCTGACCTCCAGGAGCTCATTGTGAGTATTAGCTGTTCTTTTATCATTATTACCAATGTCCTGGCCTATTAATGAGGCTGAGGATAGCACCTGCTTTCCAGGCTGTTGAAAGGATCTGATGACATGTATATAGTCCTTACGTCAGTGCCTGGTGCAGAGGGAGCACTCAGCAAATTAGAGCTGAGTGTATTCATATTATTCCTACCACTGAAATCCAGTGAGATGATGAAGGCCTGCATTAGGGCATAGGATGTGCTGTCACTTTAGGAGAAAGGGCAAAGTTGAAAGACATGCAGAGGTGTGTGTACGAGGATGTCTGAAACAGGATCAGCCTACCAGGCACATGAAGATTTTGAACTAGGTGGACAGGAGGCAGTGGATGGTCCTTGAAGGATTGAGTCCATCTGGAGGCATCCCGAGGACATTGGGCCCAGGACAGGAGCAGCCAACCCTGCATTCAGCCAATCTAAGGGGACCAAACGAGGGCCATTAGCCCAGGATACTCCCAGTTTTTTTTTGCATTTTGGTATGTGGGTAGCTCCCTGACTGGGAAACGAACCCAGGCCGCAGTGCGGTGCTGACGGCGCCAGCAGCGAAGCCTTAAGCCACTACACCATCAGGGAACTCCCTACTCCCAGTTTTAACACTGAAAATACCACGTCCTGAGAAACCCCTCAGTCCTGGGCAAGTGGGTCAGCTGGTCCCTGCTAGAGCAGCGGGCACAGGGCACCTCCTATTCCCAGCACTGACCTGACCGTGGGCCTTAGGTCCCCTGGCAGAGTGAGGCTGAAGCACACCGAAGGCCTCCCCCTGACATGACACACTATGGAATGTCTCTCCTCATGGAGCAATCACACTACCCTTTGTTACTGGGGACTCTGGTGCTTAGCCACAGGGATCCCGGAGGACTGCTGCAGGATTTCCCTGGGAACTGACTCTCGATTCTGAGAATTAAGAGGGTGAACCCTGGCTAGACTGATGTCTCAACTCCTGGAATCTCCCATCTCCCTTCCACTTCCTGGTCTTTGCATTCCTCTCTGGCAGGCACACTTTCCCCTGCTTTGTGACTCAGCTCGAAGGCCACATTCTCTTAGGAGCCCTGCTGACTCCCATGGGCCGGGCAGGTGCCCACAGCACCCTCTAGAGCAGCCACCACACTCCCCTCCCTAAACACCCACCTCTTTTTCAAGGCTGTGGTCTGACCCCCTTCCAGGAGAGAGGAAGGCAGGCTGGGAGGAAGAGTGTCAACCTGCCCTGCAGTTCTCAGAAAGTTCTGGCATGGCCAATGGGAGACCTCCCAGCAACAGGCCGCCTCCCTGTCCTTCAGGCACTGGCTGGGAGCCGCCATGGAAGTCCAGCCTCAGTGCTAAGGACTGGGGATGGACTTCGAGCATGTTGTCCCCTCAGTCAGTTACGCCCCTAGCATCAGAGAGACCCATTCCCATGGACCCCACAAAGGCACTGCCCTTTTAAAAACAAACAACAAACAAACAAACAAACAAACAAACACAAAAAACCTTGGCCATTTTAAAAAACGGCTTCATTGAGATACAGTAATACATGCACTGTGTAATGTAACCATTTAAAGTGTCCCGTTCGGTGGTTTTTAGTACTGTACATTCACACGTGTGCAACCATCACCACAATCTAATTTTAGAATGTTTTCTTCACGCCAGGAAAATACGCCGCGTTCTTTGGCAGTCACTCCCCGCTCCCAGCCCCCTCACTCCACTTGCGGCCCAAGGCAGCCACCCACTGACCGGCGGGCTCGCCGTCTCTGTAGATGTGCCTGTTTCATGTAAACGGAATCGCAAAGCTTGTGGTCTTTTGTGACTGGATTCTTTGACTTAACACGTTTTCAAGGTTCATCCATGCTGTAACATGGATCCATACTTCATTCCCATGTGTCGTCAAATGATATTCCATCACATGGATAAACACATTTTAGTTATCAATTGATGTCCATCAACTGATGGGCATTTAGGTTGTTTCCACTTTTTGGCTAGTATGAATACGGTCCTTATGACTTCATGTACAAGTTTTTATGTGGATATGTTTTTATCTCAGGTACACACCCTAGGAGAGGGATTGCTGGGTCATATGGTGACACTGTATTTAAGGTTGTCTTTTGTTGTTGTTCTTGTTTTGTTTTTTTTTAATTCATTTTAATTGTTAGACTTTTGGGGGTGTATTTAACATTTTGAGAAACTTTCCCACAGCAGCTTACACTTTGCATTCCTAGGAGCAGTGTGCAAGCGTTCCAGTATCTCAACACCCTCAAAACACTCGTAATTATTCATCTTATTTGTTATAGCCATCCTAGTGGGTGTGAAGTGGTATTTTATTTTATTTATTTTATTTTTTTTATTTTTTGCTTTTTGGTATGTGGGTAGCTAGCTCCCTGGCTGGGAATCGAACCCAGGCCGCAGCGCTGACAGCACCAGCACCAAAGCCTTAAGCCACTACACCATCAGGGAACTCCCTGAAGCGATATTTTAATATGGCATTTCCCTAATGACTAATAATGTTGAGCATGTTTTCATGTGCTTATTAGCCATTTATATATCTTTGGAGAAATTCCAATTAATGATTTGCAAATGTTTTCTCCCATACCATGAGTTGTCTTTTCACTTTCTTTTTTTTTTTTTTTTTTTTTTTTTTTTTTTTTTTTTTTTTTTTTTTTTTTTTTTTTTTTTGTGGGTCCCTGGCTGGGAATCGAACCTAGGCCGCAGCGTTGAGAGCGCCAGTGCCTAGCCGCTATACCACCAGGGAACCCCCCTAATTTTATTTTTCAATTACATTTGACATACAAATTTTTTTGGTTTCAGGTGTACAGCACGGTGATGAGTCATTTATATATCTTAACTAAATCTGCATTCTGATACATCTGGTTCCCCTGACACCATACATAGTTATAATGTTATTGACTCTACGCCTTATGCTGCACTTTACATCCCTGTGACTATTCCATGACTTATGAATTTGTACTTACTGATTTCTTCCCCTTTTTTACCCACCCCTCCAGCTCTCCTCCCATCACCCCAGCAAATCTAGTACCCATCTGACACCAGACAAATTTACTACAACCTTATTGACTACATTCCCATATTATACTCTACATCCCCATGATTATTGCCTTGTAACAATCAAACTAAACTTCTCAATCCCTTCCCCTTATTTTACCCACTCTCCCATCCCTCCTTCCGTCTTAAAGAAGTCCCTCTAATATTCCTTGTAGTACTGGTTTGGTGGTGAGGAATTCCTTTAGCTTTTTCTCATCTGACAAGCTCTTTCTCTGTCTTTCAGTTTCATCACGTTGAACATTTTCCGTCACTCCTTTCTGGCCTGCAAAGTTTCTGATGAGAAATCAGCTGAGAGTCGAATGGGTGTCCCCTTATAAGTTACTACTTGCATTTCTCTTACTGCTTTTAGAATTTTCTCTTTTTCTTTAACTTTTGCCATTTTAATTATGATGTGTCTTGGTGTGTTCCTGTTTGGGTTCATCTTGTTTAGGAATTTCTCTGTTTCCTGGGCTTGTATGTCTATTTCCTTTGCCAGGTTAGGAAAATTTTCAGTCATTATTTCTTCGAATAAATTCTCAACCCCTTGCTTTTTCCCTTTTCCTTCTGGTAATCTTATGATGCAAATGTTTTGTGTTTTGTTTTGTTTTTTTCCTTCGTAAGTGGGTAATTCCCTGGCTGGGAATCGAACCCAGGCCGCAGCGTTGACAGCACCGAAGCCTTAACCCACTATACCACCAGGGGACTCCCTGCAGAGGTTGTTATGCTTAATGTTGTACTAAAGGAATCTCAAACCATTCTCATTTTTTTGGATTCCTTTTTCCATTTGTTTTCTGATCGGGTGTTTTCTGCTGCCTTTTTTTTTTTTTTTTTTTTTTGTAGTTCCCTGGCTGGGAAACGAACCCAGGCCGTGGCATTGAGAGCCCAAAGCCTAGCCACTACACCACCAGGGAATCCTCTGCTGCCTTTTCTTGCAAATCACTGCTTTGTGCTTTTGCTTCACCTAGTCTGATGACTCCTTTTATTCCATTCTTCATTTCAGTTATTGTAAACTTTATCTCTGCCTGGTCATTTTTAATGGTTTGTGTGGCTTCCTTTATGCTTGCTATCTCTCTGTTGAAATTATCATTAAGTTCCCTGAGCATTTTTATAATCGTTTTGAGCTCTGTCTAATGGGTTGTTTGTCCCCATCTCGTTTAATTTGATTTTCTGTTCAAATTTATTTTGAGCTCCCTTTCTCTGGTTTCTCTTTCTGGCAGCCTTTCTGTCTGTGGATATCCTGCTTCTTAACCTGACACTCTGCTGCAATTTCTTTGGTGTTCACTGCTACTACTGGGCAGGTGGAGGTCTTGTGGGGACAGGTGGCCAAGGTTCGCACCTTAGTGTTTTCTCCTGGGGCTGCAGGGCCATACGGATAGTATGGTCTTACACCTTTCCCGAGGACTCTGCCCTGTGTCTTGGAGTCAGCTATCCTGTGTGAGCTGGTTGTGGGCTGACAAACAAGCGTGAGGTCGGGGCGACTGGCTTCTCACACACCGAGCCTGCACTTCCGGGGGCCAAAGCGAGTCTGGTTGCAGTGTTTAACAGGCCCGGCTTCTGGGCCTCCTTTTCTCTGTCCCACCGACCGAGTGGGTTCTGGAGCGCTCTCCCGCCACCTTCATCCTCCTCCCTCCCCCAGCAGTAGAGTTCCAAGCGGAGACCTGCAGGCTCACGTCTCTGCACTTGCCCTTTTTTCTCCTCTGTGTGCCCCTCTGCCCACCTGCAGGTACTTTGATGCCACAAGTAGGTCTTTTCGCTGTGTTTGCACATTGCACAGGGAGTCCTTAGCTGAGTTATAGATGTTTTATTCATTGTCTTCTCCAGGGTAGTTTTTCAGGGGCCCCTCTCATGGCACCATTTTCACTTTCTTTTTTTTTTTTTTTTTTTTTTTTTTTTTTTTTTTTAGTATGTGGGTAGCTCCCTGACTGGGAATCGAACCCAGGCCGCAGCACTGACAGCGCCAGCGCCGAAGCCGTAAGCCACTACACCATCAGGGAACTCCCATCTTTTCACTTTCTTGATGATATCCTTTGAGGCACAAAAGTTTTTAATTTTGATGAAGTCCAATTTATCTATTTTTTCTTTTGTTGCTTGTACTTTTGATGTTGTATATAAGAAACCATCTTCTAACTCAAGGTCACAAGGATTTATTCCTCTTTTCTTCTCAGAGTTTTATAATTTTAGCTTTTACACTTAGGTCTATGATCCATCTTGAGTTAATTTTTGTGTATCGTGTGAGGTAGGGGAGGTCCACATTTATACTGCTGCATGTGGATATCCAGATGTCCCAGCACCGTATGTTGAAAAGAAAATTCTTTTCTTTCTTATTTTTTTTATTTTTTTTCATTTTTTATGTGGGTAGTTCCCTGGCTGGGAATCGAACCCAGGCCACAGCGTTCCCAGTGCTGAAGCCCATCCACTACACCACCAGGGAACTCCCAAGACAATTCTTTCCTTATTGAATTTTCTTGGAACCCTTGTTTTCAAATAGCAATTGACCATAAATGTGAGAGTTTATCTTTGGACTCTCAATTTTCCCTTCCATTGATTTAAATGTCTGTCTTCATGCCAGTATCACACTTGCTTGGTTCCTGTAGCTTTCTTAGTGAGCTTTGAAATTGTTCAGTGAATCCGCCAATGTTTTTCTTTTTTTCCAAGACATTTACTTTTTAAATTTATGTCTGTTAAGTCTCTTTTAATCTATAGTGCCCCAGACTTTTTTTCCCCTTGCATTTTATTTGTTGAAGACAGGGTCATTTGTTCTATAGAGGTTCCGTCAAGTCTGAATCTGCTAATTGCATCTCTGTGGTGTCATGAAACATGTTCTTCTGTCCCTCATATTTTAGTGATCCTAAGGCCTTCTCTGATTTAGATTTGGTTTTAAATAGGAATAAATTGCAGGAAGTGTGTGTATTTCCAGAGTCAGAACATGATGTGGGGTTGACACTGTGATGGTAGGGGCTATTATGATCTTCAGCTGGATCGTTTTTTTCATTAAGGTGATTTAGATTTTTAAAGGGTCACCTTGGTTGCTGAGGTGGGGGAGGAGGATCACAGGGTGGTTTTCAGGACTGACAGATAATCCTATAACAAAGCATTTAGCACACAGTGGTGTTGTCAATAAATACCAGCCCTTGTTATTGTTGTTGTTGTTGTTAGAGCTGTGTGTGGGGGACCCAAGTCCTGGGCTCGGAGCCATTTTCTGGCCAGGGTGTTTTGCCCTCTTCTCCTCTGCCCCTGGAGGAGGAGTCATCAGTGTCCCATGGCTCTGGAAGGCATGTTCAGGAATGCAGCAGCCATCTATTTGCGCTTGGTGGGGTCCCTCCAGAGAAAGAAGGCTGGAACTTCACTCATTCGGTGCTTGCATCAGACTGTAAGTGCACTCTGACACCTGTATGATTTGGGGCCCCTGGGATCTGGCTTGGTCCTGGCTTCTAATCTGCACAGGCAGGTCACTCCTTTGAGAACCCCTGGTTTTTGGGGTCCCCATTATTTTTATCTCCTTCCTAAATTCACTCACCTCTTTTGTTCTCCATCTCCCTGTGCCCTTCTACTCCTTCCTACCCCAGCCCTCCTCAAATTTTCCCCACTCTGGCTTCTATCCCCTCCACTGTTTCTGACTCATGTTTGCTTTATTTCTGATGAACCTCCAATGCAAAAGTAATTTCTTCTATCAATGAGTCTATAATGTCATCAATTGTGGGATGCATTGTTACTTTTTGGACTAGTAAAGGGGGGAGATAACAATTAAATTCACACTATAGATCGGGCATGTCCAATCTGCAGCCCAGGACAGCTTTGAATGCAGCCCAACACAAATTCTTAAAATATGAGGGGTTTTTTTGCAACTTTTTCTTTTTAGCTCATTAGTTATTGTTAGTGTTAGTGTATTTT
The DNA here is from genome assembly GCA_004026885.1 of Lyroderma lyra. Classification (NCBI taxonomy): domain Eukaryota; kingdom Metazoa; phylum Chordata; class Mammalia; order Chiroptera; family Megadermatidae; genus Lyroderma; species Lyroderma lyra. The sequence continues at coordinate 117,109 of PVJL010004356.1, forward strand.
ATGTGTGGCCCAAGAAAATTTTTCTTCTACTGTGGCCCAGGGAAGCCAAAAGGTTAGACACCACTGCTATAGATTCAATGATAGTGCAATGCAAAAAAATGCACATATCAGAATCAATTGAATATGGTATGACCTCCATATAAAATACTTAGAAAAGCACACACATGAAATTAAATCAGGAGTTCCCTGGTGGTGTAGTGGCTAAGGCTTCGGCGCTGTCAACGCTGTGGCCTGGGTTCGATTCCCAGCCAGGGAACTACCCACATTAAAAAAAAAAAAAAAAAAATTAAATCCCCTGTAATTCCACTACTCAGAGAAAACCTTTGTTAATATTTTTATGTATTTCCTTCCAAACATTTTTTACTATTCATATATGGTCATAGAAAAAAAGGTATGCATATACAAATATATACGAGGGTATATTTTTTACAGAACATAATTATACTTTGTATACTATTTTGTAGCCTGTTTTATTGATGTCAGTATATCATATTGATAAATATTTTTCTTCTAAAATGTGACTTTTCTCCCACATTTTAAACCATAAAAATAAAACATTTAGTTTAGGAAACTTGGAAAATAAGAAAACTATAAGGAAGAAAAGAAAAAATGTCTGTTAACCAACCAACCAAAGATATTCACTGCTAACTAACATTTTGGTGATAACATGATTTTCCCTAGCAGGGATCACCCACCCTCATTTCACACTATCTTGACGTGTTCTGAGTGCCAGGCCTGGTGACGAGCATCGAGAGGGATCCAGCGAAGGGACAGGGCTGCTAGCACTGGCAAAGCACCCACTGGGTGCCAGCTCCCATGCTGGACTCTCTGAATTGCTCACAGGCTATGGAAGAATCTGGCCCATGGACAGAGTCCCCAGCTCTTCAGGTCAGGGACCTGGGGCTGGCAGCCCTGCTGTTGGCTGCCACCCTGACCAGAGACTTGTCCATGGTCCTGTCCAGCTCCTCCTCTGACCTTGGGCAGATCCCTGCCTGTCTCTGAGCCTTATTTATGTCTTCATCTTTAGATGGGGATTTTCATGGCACCTCTGATAGTGGTGCTGGGGATGGAGCAAGACCATGAGAAACAGTAAGGACTCACTCCTCAGGTAGCTGAGCTCCTACCTGCCAGCCATCTGAGACTCACGAACCTGCCAAAGGACCACAAAGCCCATGCTCCTATTATATTGATGGGGAGACTGAGGCCAGGAAGAGCTGAATTACCTGGCCAGAGTCACCTGGCCAAAGGGCTTAGGACCTGAGTTTGGAGGCCCCTGGGCCTGTCCAGTGTCTGCACACCTGTGGATGAAGGGGAAGCTGGAAGAAACACAGGGACAGAAGGGGTGGCTGGAGGAAGGCTGCTGAGCCCTCCCCAGAACTGAGCAAGTTCACCTGAGTCAGAACGTGGCCTCGTCTCAAACAGGCCCGAGTATGAGTGTATTTGTTGTAAACACGTCACTCCCCACTCTATTTCCTCCTCTATAAAATGGGCCAGATTGTTCTGAGAAGTAAATGGAAGAGCTTAGCAAGCCCCTCTGCAAATCCAAGCTGCTGCTGTCGCTGTTCCCATGATCCTTCCCCTGACCACCCTCCCTCCTCTTCCTCCTGGGCCCCCTGGGCCCCCAGCCCCTCCTGGGTCAAAGTTGAACCAACCTGAATCCAGGCTATCTCAGAACTTGCGCAACTGGACTGGCAGGTGGCCAGCAAGTGGAGGCTGCCCAAGTGGGGAGGAGCCAGGCACAGAGTCTGGGTGGGCGCGGGGGAGGCAGGCAGAGCCCTTCCTGCCACCTGGGCTTGCTGATCTCCGCCTCCTTCCTGGGAGTGAACCAGTTGCCAGCTGTTTTCAGAGAAAATAGTTGCCTCCCTTCCCGTGAGGGTCCAGGCTTCCGCACTCCTGCTGCTCTGACCTCTTGCTCTGTCTCCAGCTCACCATGTCCTCCAAGCGGCTGCAGGCTCGAAGGCTGGACGGGATCGACAAGAACCCGTGGTGAGCAGGGCAGGGCCGGGAAGGTGTGTGGGCGTCCCCTTGGGCATGAGGGGCAGGACAGGGCTAGTGGTCCCAGGGTTTGCAGAAACTCAGTGGTACCCAGGACAGTCAGATTTGCCTCTACAGCCCATTAGAGGTGAGACCTGAAGCAGGAATCTTGGGTTCGAATCAGCTTCACCTTGCCTGGTGCTGGCACTGGGGCCAGTGACATACCTGCCCTGAGCCTCAGCTCCTCAGCTGCAAAATGGAGATAATTGTATTTCCCCTGCAGGGCCTTAGGAGGGTAAGGCAAAATGCAATCTGACAGCCCAGGCTAAAGGCTTTCCAGGGGCTTTTATTTCACACTTAGTACAGAGTAAGCTAAGCTCAGCAAAGAAGGAAAAATACAGGCAGCTTGTCTCTGGCCGTTTGCTGAGGTTAGTTTATTTTCTTCATTGACTTATTCCAAATACAGAAGGAGTATGTGGCCATTGTTACTGGTGATAGTTTGGGTGCAATGGGAAGATGTGTGAGAAAGGTTTAATGACTTTCCCAATCCACCACCCGACCTTTGGCCAGGGCCATAGAGACACCTCTGTGCTTAAAAAATAATTGTTGGTTGTTTTTTTTGTTTTGTTTGTTCTTTTTTGTTTTGTTTTGTTTTGTTTTTTCACAAAATGGGAGATGATTTTTTTCTTTCATACTCCCCACGTGCACAGCGCTTTGTGTTTTGTGAAGATCTTGCCCCTCCATCTTCTCCTTCGATGCTCCATGGTGTTTGGGAAGAAGGGTGGGCAGGCCCAGATGCCTCTGTAGCGTCTGACTGCGCTCCAGGTCAGGCCTCCAAGGATCTGATCCTCAGGTCGCCACCCTCTGTCCTCTCCGTGAAGCAGGCTGGGCAACCGGTGGCCCATTTTGCGGTTGAGGTGCAACTCAGCGTGGGGAATGACAAGGAGGCAGGCTGGGAGAAGCAGCAAGATGCTTTTCTGACACACAGACGTGACAGGCTCTGAAACCTAGCCCCTCCATTGTACAGAAGGGGAGACTGAGGCCAGGAAAGGCTCCTGCAAAGGCAGGCAGAGCAGGTGTGGGCCTAGGAAGAGTGCACGGGACAGGAGGGGAGTGTTGGGGGTGAGGGTCATGACAGGGCAAAAGAGGTCCCTGGGTTCCTGTTGACCCCAAGGTGGTGACCTGAAGATCAGGACCCTCCAGGCTCAGCCTCAAGGGCAGCCAGTCCCTGCAGGGTGTTTGAATCTGGCTCCCTTGTGCCAGTACCCATGGGGCAGCCGCCACCTAATTTTGCATCTCAGTTCTGCCATTAGCTGCTGTGTGTTTCTGGGCAGGTCACTGACTTCTCTGAGCTTCAGCAAGTCCATGTGTCTTCAGGGACAGTGTGGAGCTCTGGGGAGAAAATGACCAATTTTAGACATAATGATATTTATTTTTCTACAAATTCAACTCAGCCCCCATGACTCCTCTGCCCCCAGCCAACCTAGAACCACATACCAGCTTCCTCATCCATCCTGTGAGCCCCTCTCCCAATTTCCCTGAAGAGATGGCTACCAGGCAGGCCCAGAAGGTTGTTGGGGTCAGAGATGGAGGATGGCAGGGCTGGTGGATCCCCAGTCTATCCAAGGTCATGGTCCAGAGCATAAACTTTGTTTGCTTCAGACAGATGTGGAATCACAGGCTAGCTACGCCAGGCACTAACTGGGTGAGTCCCTCTGAACCTCAGCTTCTCAGTTCCCACATGGGTCAGGAATAGGACGTGCCTCAGAGACATCAGGAAGGTGACATGAGCAAACATTGCAAACTGGTGTTGACAAGTACACTGATGGGTCATGAAATCCACATGGGGGTCTCAACAAGGATTTCTAAAGAATCAAGTAGGATAGGCTGGGATAGGCTGGGGTAGGCTGGGATAGCATAGGAGTGGGACTACTGTAGTAGGTCACACCAGAAGGATAATGTCAGTTCCATGTTTGTGCTCTACAGGGTTTGTGCTGTACAGATGATTTCTTACTATGGATCATGGTTGAAAAATTTGAAAGCCCCTGGGCTGAGACATGCAATTGGCACAGTGCCTGGCTCACCTCATTGCAAAGCACAGGACCAGTTATGATCCTGACACCAATCTTCGGGCCAGGGCAGATGTTAGCTGTCTAAGTTTTTCTAGAACAAGCCCAGTGCACTGCTTACCCTGCCCTGGAAACAGATGGATATCTAGGTCGGGGTGGATGCATCGGCTGATGCCAACTGTGCATTTGTTGCCCAGGGTGGAGTTCACCAAACTGGCCAGTGAGAATGATGCCGTGAACTTGGGACAAGGCTTCCCCGACTTCCCGCCCCCAGACTTTGCCATGGAAGCTTTTCAGAATGCTGTCAGCAAAGACTTCATGCTCAACCAGTACACCAAGGCGTTTGTGAGTCTCCCAGGCCCCTGGACACGGGCCTTCTCTCTGGGGGAGGAGGGCACAACACCCAGGGAATTCAGTCCAGTCATAGTTCAGGGTTTACCAAGTGTCTCCTCTGTTCCAGCCCCTGGGACAGCTCATGGGGAAAGGCAAATCAAAAAAAAAAAAAAAAGAAGGTAGGAAACAAATGCAGTTGACATGCGGTGATGGGGAAGAAGGGGTAATGTGGGAGCAGGAAGAAGTGGAGATCAGGGAAGGCTTCCTGGAGGAGGTGACATCTAGGCCGAGCCCTGAAAGATAATCTTCTGAGAGCTTTGACTCTAAATCCAGACTCTTTCTGTACCACAGAATAAATGTTTGCTAGCTCTTGAGTAGAACATTGGTTCTTAAACATTAGTATGCATCAGAATTGCCAGGAGGGATGTGCTCTCCAATGCCACCATTTAGAGATAACTATTGCCAACAGTTCGTGTTTAGACTTTTAAACTTTCAACTTTTTTAAGTTGCATAAACACACACACACACACACACATACACACACACACACACACACACGAGATTTGTGGAGGTTTTGGTTTTTTTTTTGGTTTTTTTTTTTTTTTTTTTTTTTTTTTTTTTTTGCTTTTTGGTATGTGGGTAGCTCCCTGACCGGGAATCGAACCCAGGCCGCAGCACTGACAGCGCCAGCGCCGAAGCCTTAAGCCACTACACTACCAGGGAACTCCCGGGTTTTTTTTTTTTAGCACAAATGGACTCATACTATAAATAACATTCTGTAACTTGTTCATTTCACTAAACAGCATGTCAGAGACAACATTCCATGTCAGAATAGCCTCATCCTTTTTAATGGCTGCATGGTATTCCATTGCCTGAATGTGCTGCACTTTACTTGACCAGCCCTGCACGGCTGGACTAGTGTGGATACTGCACTATCATAAGCAATGCCACAGTAAATAGCCCTGTCAGATAAATCCCTGGAAGTAAAACTAAAGAATCAAAGGGTGTAAGCACTTAAGCAAATGATGGATATTCTCAAACTGCCCCCCCAGAAAGGTTTGCTCAGATTCCCACCAACAGGTGGGTCTCAGAGCTGGCAGGCAGGACAGTTCATTTAGGTTGAAGATAGGACAACTCGTTTGTCTCACCCCCTTGCCAGCTGTGGGCATTATCAATCGTGGACATTATATTCTTATAGCAGTATTTCAGTGTTGTTTTTATTTGCCTTTCTTCAATTATTATTCTTTCATAGGCACACTGGGTATCAGCTGTTTTTCATTCCCTACCTCATTTTTTCATGTGGGTGTTTTTCGTCTTGTTGCTTTGTAAGAGCTCTTTATATATTAAATATCTTGTATCATTCTCTTACATTGCAATGTTTTTCTCTTTTAACTTTGCTCGTGGTATATTTTGCTGGACGGAAATTTTTATTTTTGTGTGGTCAGATCTGGTTTAGTGGATTATCTAGTTAAATTCTCGTTCTTAAGTTTCAGTCACGTAGCTTAGCCTTGAGTGTTCGTAAGTGTCCTTAATAAGTGTACAGATCCAATCTTCCTTCCAAAGCTGTGGCATATTCCTGTCCCTCAACTGTGCATGACCTTGGGCAAGTCATTTCCTTTCTCTGGGTCTCTATTTTTCTACCTGTCAAATGGTGGGGAATCAAATATCATATTTTGCTGTGTATAATGCATACACTTTGGCCCACATTTGTGAGGGGAAAATAAGGATGCACATTATACATGGGTAGTACTAATTCTGTAGCTACATAAATGTTTTTAATTATTTTATTAATGCTCTGAGTTAAAAATATAACTGTAGAAATCAATAACAATATCCATATACAAAATAATACCCTGGGATACAATAATCACATTTTTTATATAAAAAATTTTATACATAAAACTTTTTGTACCTTGTATCTGTTCTCATTTTGTAATTATTTGTTACATCAAATTTCTTATACCATAATGTTAAAAAATAAATGCTAAAATTCCTTTATAATACAAAAAACAAGTTCCTAAATATAAACAAATAAAAATTTGAATTAAAAAATTAAAACAAAGATTTTTTTTCCCTGAAAGTTTGTGCCAAAACCATGGGTGCACATTATACACAGGAGTGCATTATACCTGGCAAAGTACGGTAATACCCCTCTTACAAGGCTGCTGGGAGGATCAGATGGCACAAATATGCTCGTTAAAGAGTTCTGCCACTTTGGGGTCTGTGTGCTTCATGATGGCACTTACTCTGTCTGGTTCCCACCACACCCCAGCCCTGGGCGCTGGGGCTGGTACAGGACAGGCTGATGGCCAGTGCTGCACAGGAACTGACTCTGCCCCAGGCCTGCCCCTGAAAGGCGCTAGAGTGGCCTGGATGTGGCTGAGCAGAAGGGTGGACCCAGGCTGAGCCAGGTGGCTGACCCCTGCTGTCCTGGCAGGGTTACCCACCACTGACGAAGATCCTGGCAAGCTTCTTTGGGAAGCTGCTGGGACAGGACATAGATCCGCTCAAGAATGTGCTGGTGACGGTGGGGGCCTACGGGGCGCTGTTCACAGCCTTCCAGGCCCTGGTGGATGAAGGAGATGAGGTGAGTGGGCAAGGCTTGGGCGGGGTGGTGGGGAAGGGTCAGGGCAGTACTGACCCGGCTAATCTGACCTTTCTACCAGGTCATCATCATCGAGCCCTTTTTTGACTGTTATGAGCCCATGACATTGATGGCAGGGGGCCGTCCTGTGTTTGTGTCCTTGAAGCCGGTGAGGATGCTGGCTGCGGTGTGTGGGGCTGAGGGGTGCAAGGGGTGTGCTGTGTTTTGGTGTCCTAGGTGGGAAAGAAGGGAGGAAGTGAAGGAGACCATTTCTCCAGGAGGTGGAGAGCGGTGTCCCGAGCCCCAGAAGAGAAAGGGTGGGGACGGATGCCTGGGCAGGAGGGTCAATCCCTAGCATTGAATGTCAGGTAGGTAAGTATTGCCACCCCTCTTACAGACCCCTACCAAAGACGGGAGACTAGATTCCAGCGGCAACTGGCAGCTGGACCCCACAGAACTGGCCAGCAAGTTCACGTCTCGAACCAAAGCCCTAATCCTCAATACACCCAACAACCCCCTGGGAAAGGTACCTGAGAGACCTCCTTCTGGGGACCCCTCCAGACTGGGTTCAAGTCCCCACTCTGTTACTGCTTTGCTGCCTGGGAGCTTCAGTTTCTTCATCTGTGAAGAGAGAGGGCTACTTGGGCTGAGCTCCAAAAACTGAGGCTCCTGGAGGGGCAGGGACAGCAATCCCCAGGGAAAGTATGAGGGCCAGTGGTGGACTGGGCTGGATGCCACCATTCCTTACTTCCCCATGACCCCAGGACAGTGACTTCCCCTCAGAGTGTTCTCATCTGTAAAATGGGAATGTGACAAAACCGACGTAAAGGAAAGCCTGTCTTCCTCCTGTGTGTCTCCTATATTCTTACACGACTACCACGCTCATAGCACCAGACATCTGTGGGGTTTTCCCCTACCAAGCAATTCTATGACACCGGCTAGGTGTCCCATGATTTAACTCAGTGACTCAGTTCAGTGTCACTATCTACCTGGAGTTAGCACCAGATCCTTCAGGTTAAGGGCTCACTCTCACAAGACAGCCCTCACCCCACTTCAGATGCAAGTCACAAGTCCAGGTTGTCACCTGTGTTTCTGACCAATCCCATGATCCCTTCCTTGGGTTTGATTAATTTGCTAGAGCACCTCCCATAACTCAGGGACACACTTAACTTACATTTACTGGTTTCTTAAAGGACATGGTAAATGACACAGGTGAATAGCCAGATGAAGAGATACATAGGGCGAGGTCTGGGAGGGTCCTGAGTGCAGGAGCTTCTGTCCCTATAGAGTTGGTGCATGTCACCCTCCTGACGTGGGTGTGTTTACCAACCTGGAAGCTCCCCAAACCCCATACTATTGGGATTTCATGGAGGCTCTTCATATAGGCATGGTCAATTATTAACTGCATTTCTAGCGCCTCTCCTCACTCTGGAGAAGTGCGGGACAGGGGCCCAGAATGAACATTCCAAGCTTCTAATCGTGGCTTGGATTTTCTGTGACCAGCCCCATCTAAGAGCCCGCCCAGAGTCACCTCATTAGAGCAAGAGATGCTCCTAGTGTTCTTATCGCTTAGGAAGTCACAAGGGTTTCAGGAGCTCTGTGCCAGGAACTAGGGGCAGAGATCAATCTATATATTTTCTGTTATCTTACAACCAACCTCACAGGGTCAATGTTTTAGGGATTCAATAGGATGGGGGCAGAAGGGCCCTCAGCACTGTATTGGGCCTGTGCCCTTTTCTCTCTGAGCGGGCCTCTGTGTGTGTGTGTGTGGGGGCGGGGGGTTGTCCCTGCAGGTGTTCTCCAAGGCCGAACTGGAGCTGATGGCCAGCTTGTGCCAGCAGCATGACGTGCTGTGCATCAGCGATGAGGTCTACCAGTGGCTGGTCTACGATGGGCACCAGCACGTCAGCATCGGTGAGTCCCATCTAGCAGGGCACCCTCCTACCCCTGGACATTCGTGCCAGGGCCTTGAGCCCAACCTGGAAGTCAGTGCAGGGCTGGTGATTAGGACCGAAGGGTCTGGAACCACACAGGCTGTGTGACCTGGGACAGTGATTCACCTCTCTGAGAACGGGAGCATGGTGACGCCTGCCTCCATCCAGGGTTGTCATGAGAATGAGCTGAAATAAGTCCCTTAAATAGCTCAGCACTTTGGGAGTTCCCTGGTGGTGCAGCGGCTAGCCTTCGGTGTAGCGCCTGCGGCCTGGGTTCAATTCCCAGCCAGGGAACCACCAAAAACAAAGCAAAACAGAACAAAAGCCCAGCACTTGGAGAAGCTCAAGACTGTTGAGAGCCTGAATGCCCGTCGGGTCCAGCCACCAGCCCTCCCCTGCGCCCTCCCTCCATCTCAGCAGCTACTCTCTTTGACCTTGGGCAGCCAGCCTCCCTGGCATGTGGGAACGCACCCTGACCATTGGCAGCGCTGGCAAGACCTTCAGTGTCACCGGCTGGAAGGTGAGTTGACCGGGTTGGGAGTAACCCTTCCCTGATATGACCTTGCTGCGAAAGGCAGTCTGGGTTTAAGGAAGCGTTTGGCCAGGCCCTGAAGGGCCTCACCCCTCCCTGTGTCCCCTGTCTAGGTGGGCTGGGTCCTGGGCCCGGATAGGCTCATGAAGCACCTGCGCACTGTGCACCAGAACTCTGTCTATCACTGTCCCACGCAGGCCCAGGTGAGGAGGGGCAGGGCCAAAAAGGACCCAGCTCCAGGGTCAAGGCCACGCCTGACCTGCTTGTCCACCCTCGCCTCCCCAGGCCGCAGTAGCCAAGTGCTTCGAGCGGGAGCAGATGCATTTTGGCCAGCCCAGCAGCTACTTCGTGGAGTTCCCACAGGCGATCCAGCACAGCCGTGACCACATGATACGAAGCCTACAGTCCGTGGGCCTGAGGCCCATGATCTCCCAGGGCAGCTACTTCCTCACTGCAGACATCTCGGACTTCAGTGTGTGGGACTGGCCGGGCTGGGCTGGGCAGGGCATGGGGGGCTGGAGGCTGCCTAGGACTCAGCATGGCCTCTGTCCCGCAGAGAGCAAGATGCCCGACTTGCCTGGTGCTGCGGACGAGCTCTATGACAGCCGCTTCGTCAAGTGGATGATCAAAAACAAGGTAGGCCAGGTCTCTGTCAGGGCCCCGTGCATGGTTTTACAGGTAGTGCGACCAAGGGGCCGCTGGGCCAAAATCCAGCCCCCTCCCCTGCCATGAGCCCCAGTATCTGGTTGCATCCATTTCAAGGCATCTTTAATTCGCACAAAGACGCCATGTGGGCTAGCAGGAGGGTCAGACTTGCCATCTGAACAACGAGGATGTGGCCCATTAACTCTGAGGTCCATCCAGCTCAGAGAAATGATTCTAAGGCTTATTTCTTGCCTGGCTCTGCGTGACACCTCTCTTGGACTCCATCTCCCCTCTGTACACAGAGGGAACTTGGGATGATGTTTGGGATTCTTTTCCTCTGACCTTGACATAGCACTGGGAGGTGCCGCATTGAAGTTAATTTTTCTCGCCCCACCCCATTGTGGAACCTCTGTCCCAGCCCCGGAGCCAAGGATTGCCAGGCTGTGGGCCACATTGGGACATGGGCTTCTTCCTCCCCAGGGCTTGGTGGCCATACCAGTCTCCGTCTTCTATAGCCAGTCACATCAGAAGCACTTTGACCACTATATCCGCTTCTGCTTTGTAAAGGTAAAAGGCAGGGCCGGGAGGGAAGGCCTCCCCAAGCTTCCCAAGGCCTGCTGGCTGGTGTGGGGAGAGGGACAGGACCAATCTGTGTTGGTGCAGGATGAATCCACGTTCCAGGCCATGGACAGGAAGCTGCAGGAGTGGAAGGATGAGCTTGGGGCCTGACGTGTCCCCAGGGCCCTGTGTCACCGAGTTGGTCCCTGCACTCTCTACAGAGCTGTCTGTCCAGGTTTCAGCCATTTCCAAGTTGGGGGTGGATAGTACTGATGAACCCCTTCTCCGTGACACAGATGTCCCCAGGGACTACCTACTCATGGTGCCTACAGTCCTGTTTCAGAGGTGAGGGAGGCCTGACCTGGGCCTCTCCCTGCCCCTCCCTCGGTCAAGTTGTAGGGTCTTGGGTCCCCTCTGGCCTTCCCAGACTTGGCTGGGACTCAATGAGCAGAATCCAACAGCGTGGTGGCCCTGAGTCCCAGCCCTGAACCCAGCCCTGCAATGACCATATTCAAGGTCCATATTTAGGTATTCCTCCATTTCCTTATCTAAACTTGACGTTGAGAACTTGACTTAAGGTTTGAATTCTTAAGCCAGTACTTTATGCCCATAATAAAATTTTAAGTTATTCAAACACTTACTGGTTTCATTCTGCTTTCCCTGGTGTTGGTTGCTGGTGGGAACTTGATCAGAATGGAAGGCGCCTCTGTGAACCTTAGATCCTAGCGCCTCTTTGTATTTTGTGGAGTAAAACTGAGGCCCAAAGAACGGTGGGGACGTGAGACTTCAGTAAAACCAGGCTGAGAAGGCAGGGCTCAGATTGTGTGCGCGCTCCTGCACACACACACACACACACACACACACACACACACACACACACGTGTCTGTCTCTCTCTGTGGAGGAGATGGGGAACTCAGTTGAGTGTCTAATAGGGAAAATACAGACAGTCCCATCCCACAGGGGTCAGAGTGCAGGCCCGGAGAGCCAGGGTCACACCATTAGAAGGGAGGGAAGTAGCTAATGTATATTGTGTGCCCCTGCATGCGAGGCAATCGAGTGCCCATCATCTCATCAAACAATCCCCTGAGACAGGAGTTACGTCTCCATTTTACAAGTGAAGGAACCACTTTGGAGGTGAGGTGGCTTGCCAAGGCCATCCAGCTGACAAAGGTAGAGAGTAAGATTAGATGGAGGTGGGGTGCATCCCACTGGAAAGCTCCTGAATTGGGGAGGTGGTGCTGGGGACTTGCACTTGCATAGGAAGCCCATGGGTTTTGCTCATATTATATATTTAATTGGGGGATCTGGTAGAAATATACATGTGTAGTATAAAATATATTTGGTCTTTGTCACTTGTTATTGACACAGAACTCCTAAAACCTTTGGAATTTCCTAAGTAATAGGAGTGTCTTTTATTGTTCCTGAGGAGCTCCTTTGACCATGTGATTAGAGCTCAGAACTTATTATTATTATTATTTTTTGGTGGTTCCCTGGCTGGGAATCAAGCCCAGGCCGCAGCGTTGAGAGCTCCGAAGCCTAGCCACTACACCATCAGGGAACCCCCTAGAGCTCAGAACTTTTATCCTCAATCCCAGGCCCCCAAGGAGGGGAAAAGGACTGGACATTGAGTTGAGTCACATGGCCAGTGATTTCCTCAATCATGCATCTGTAATAAAACCCTCTGTAAAAACCCTGAATCCTTAAGGCTCAAGGAGCTTCTGGGTCGAACACATTAAGGTGCTGGGAGGATGGCACATCCAGAGAGGGCGTGGAGGCTCTGCACCCTCTTCCCTAAGACCTTATTCTGTGCACCTCTTCCATTTGGCTATTCTGGAGTAGAATCCTTTCTGATAAAACTGTTAAGTACAGCACTTTCCTAAGTGCTGTGAATCATTTCAGCGAAATGGAGAGGATCATGGAAATGCCTGAATTTGTAATCAGTCAGGCAGAAGGTGAGTAGCCTGGGGACCCCACTTGTAGCTGGTATCTGAAGTAGAGGGCATTCTTGTGGAATTGAGCCCTTAACCAATGGGGTCTGTGCCAACTGCATGTAGTACTCTGAATTGAAGTGTGGAACACCCACTTGATGTCAGAGAGTTGCTGTTGGAACATTTTTGGTGCTATGATATAGGACACTGCCCTTCCTCCCCTTCTTTCAAACCTCGACTTAGTATGACTATCACTGTTCCAAAGTCAAGATGTTCCCAAAAACAATACCAGCTCAGAGGCTTAGGCTTGGAGCCCCATTGCCATCCTATACATAGCCTGACAGTGAAGAAAGTTCCCTATGGGGTAAACCCATAGATTTCCTGAGTAGAAGCACTCTGACCAAAGGTTCCATGTCTCATCATCTAATCCAGAATCTGCCTATAACTCAAATCTGTGACCCTACAGAGATCCCAAGCCGTAGACTGAGTAACCTCAGCCAACCTGAGATGGTAGAGCTTCCTGTAGAGGTATACATGACTTTGTCTTCTCATTCACATGGGGGAGGGGGCAAAGGGTGAAATAACACAGCCCTTGGATGTTACCACATATATTGACTTAGAAATTAATCTCTACTAGGTTATAAGCTCCAGATCAGTGTCTGCTTACCATTGTGTCCCTGGCAGTTAGCACAGGGAGTTCCTGCCTCAAAATAGGCCCTGCTCAATGCATATTTGTTAATTGAATGAATATTGACTCAAGTTATTTATTTATTTATTTATTATTATTTTTTATGTGGATAGTTCCCTGGCTGGGAATCGAACCCAGGCCACAGCGTTGACAGCACCAAAGCCTAGCCACTACACCACGAGGGAACTCCCAACTCAAGTTTTTTAATTTGAAAAAGAAAGCTTATCTCATTCATTGATAGCAGGAATGCAAGAGTGCAGCCCTTTTGGAAGACAGTTTGGAAGTTTCTTACAAAATGAAACATTGTCTTACTGTAGGATCCAGCATTCAGGTTCCTATTTACCCAAATGAGCTGAAAATTTGTCATGCAAAAACTTGCACATGAATGTTTATAGCAGTTTTCATTATTTCCCCAAACTGGAAGCAACCAAATTGTCCTTCAAAAGGTGAATGGAGAAACAAACTGTGGCATTTCCATACAATGGAATAGCAGTCAGCAATAAAAAGTATTAAGCTATCAAACCACAAGGTAACATGGAGAAACCTTAAATGTGTATTGCTTAATGAAAGAAGGGGGTCTGAAAAGGCTACGTGCTGTCTGATTTCAACCACATGACATTCTGGAAAAGGCAAAACCATGGAGACAGTAAAAAAGACCAGTGGTTGCCAAGCCTTTGGAAAGGGGTAAGTGGAGGATTTTTAGGACAGTGAAACTATTTTGTATGATACTAGCAGATACATGACATTATGTATTTTTCACAACTCATAGAATGTACAAGACAAAAATTGAAACCTAATGTAACTATGGACTTTGATTAACAATGATCAATACTGGTTCAACAGTAAAAAAATGTACACACTAAGGCAAGATGTTAATGATAGAAGTAACTGAGCGGAGGAGAGGGGTTAATTGAGCACTATCTGCTCAATTTTTGGTAAACCAAGTCTGCTCTAAAAATATAGTCTTTCAATTAAAAGAGAGTCAATGAACGAATTATAAGAGAATTGGATTAAATGATCTCCAAGGTCATTTCCAGCTCTGAATCACACACTCCAGCTCTGGGCTTCAGAGTCCCTATGTATAAAACCAACCTGAGGTTTGCGTGTTCCCGGTGCACACCAGAAGGGCGGTTCTCCAGTCGTCCAAGGATCCAGGACAACACCAGATACGCTGCGGATTTGGACAGCCTAGCGGGCAACGAGCCCCGCCCACCTCCCGAGGGCGTTTCCGGCTCGCGAAGCCCCGCCTCGCCCACGCTCTCCCACCTCTGCTGGAGCCTAGACCACGCCCGCGCGCGCCTTTGCCTCCGATTGGACAATTCTGGGGAGGTGTGGCCGGAAGGAGTGAGTCTGATTGGTAGGGCGTGGCCGACG